>CAUYQV010139132.1:0-14219 GCA_963574575.1 Galagoides demidoff | reverse complement strand
TTTTTTTTTTTTTTGAGACAGAGCCTCAAGCTATCCCCTTGGGTAGAGTGCCATGGCATCACAGCTAATAGCAACCTCCAACTCCTGGGCTCAAGCGAGTCTCCTGCCTCCGCCTCCCAAGTAGCTGGGACCACAGGCGCCCACCACAACGCCCGGCCATTTTTTGGTTGCAGCCATCATTGTTGTCTGGCGGGCCCGGGCTGGGGACTCGAACCCGCCACCCTAGGTGTACGTGGCTGGCGCCCTAGCCGATTGAGCCACAGGCGCCGAGCCTAAGGATCTCCCTTTATTAGGGAAGAAAATGTTTCCCACCTAAGAAAAATTTCCTTTACTTTCATTGCCTAAATTAATATTATTGGGCTACCCCTGGAAGTAAATGAGGCTTAGAAGAGTGAGTATCCAGAATTTTCGGGCTCTTTGTAGGAGGTGGATTCCACCTGCTTGGGAAAGGGGTTGAAGAAGAACTTTTGGATTGACGATGAACTGCATCTGTGACAGCACCTAACGTGGCTAATGAAAAAAACGAAAACTACACATCGGTGAAACAAAGTGTAGAGCAGGCTGTTTGCAGTCTCCCTTAGGGATCTCATGGCTTCTTGGTGGCTTTGAATTGGAGCGGAAATTCTGGCTCTTCTCTCCACCTCTGTAGCCTGAATGAATTGCCTTCTGAAGAGCTTTCTAACTAAAGCCGTGCACTTGTTGTCTGGGCCTCCTCCAGCTCCCAAAGAGTTTTGGCACATTCTTCTCCCCAACTCCACGATCTTCAAGACGCTGTCCTTCCTTCATCTCCACGTTCACTCACCTCCCTTTGCTGTATCACTGAGGACTTGTTCCATTCTTTCCACCTCATTGTCAACGGGTCACCTCTGCAGTTATCTGCTTCCTGTTTACATCTGGAGTTGACCCCACTTGGGAAGGCGCTTCCTTTACTGGGAGACATCCTCACACACAGGGGCAATGTCCCAGGGCCAGTGAAGGGCAGCCCACACCTACCTTCCCACTCATGTCAACTGGTCAAAAGGGAGACGCCTGGCCTAGGCGACCTGATCTTGGTCTCAGTCCTAGAAGCTGAAACAGAGCTCAGCTAACTTTATGGCAGCCTCTTAGAGAAGATAAACCTAAGCCCCTGTGTCCAGGTCTGTCCAGGGACCCCATTTACTACCTGCCTGAGAGGGTTGCTTAGCTTTCCCCTCAGTCCTGTGAGCTGCCCAGAGCCCACCAGTGCATGCATGGCTTTCCACTAGAGTTGCTTTCTGTTGCTTACAACCCAAACATCTCCTAAGCAAGAACTTTAATTTCATCGTTCCCACCTCCCAGATATGGAAGGGTTGTTTCTGGGAGCTTACAGGGCATTGCATCCGTATCAGGCTTCAAAATTCCACTCCCAACTTTTAAAACAGCTCTCCAAAGGTTAGTTCATCTATCATGCAAACCCAAGCTGGAAATTTCAGAGAATGCCTGGCAGGTAGTTAATCTAAACTGGGATGTTCCCGCAAGCCTTTAGCATTTGGTGATTCCAAATTCTGGCACACATAGAAAACTGAACACCCAGCTCCAGCAACTAAAGAGGAAGGCCTGGCACGGTGCTTAGATCCTTTGCTCTATCCCAAGTTCAAAACAAACCAAAATAAAGAGTTTTCCTAAGTTTTAGAAAACAAAAATGCCAATTTCAGTGTAAAATTTTCCATAAATTGTAAAGATGTGCTGCTTCATTAGGGCGTATTTTTGCCCTCACATGTGTGTTTGTGTTGATGCCTTTAGAACTTTGATGGGCATGGGCTATCTTTTCTCATCTTACCTCTTGCTCGGGGACCCGCTCTTGTCAAGAAGAACTGTTAGCATATTAGACAGTGTCCTTTATAACCTGTGGCTGTACCTATCCTAGTACAGGGAAGTCCAGTCTCAATTAAGATCAATACTTCACTTGATCAATAGTTTGCACCATTGCTGCTGTCTGAGGAGTAGGGGAAATTGAGAACTAGAATTCCAGGACCAGTTTTGTGTTTTTGTTTGTTTTTTAAGGAAGGGGAGGAGAAAAAGAGATGGCCTTATGCCACCATATGTCAAAGGATGTTTCACAGAACTAGTCCAGCTTTGCAAAAAATACAATACAATATAGGGTGATTGACAGATTCTAAATTCCCCTCGTAGAGATCTAAGGTGGACAGTAGCATATGAAAGGCACTGAAATCAACTGCAGCAAAGAGATTGACCCTGAAACATGCCCCTTTTCATTCTTGGATGATACCTTTTAACACCAGTGCCTTGGTGTGATGCTGCTGGGACCGACTGCCAGTGAGTTTCTGCCAGTGGCCGGGAGTAATGGTGCTCCCAGCAATGATGAGAGTAGCACCTCAACACAGCACGTGCTGCATGGTGAGGGAGCCCCAGTGTGGCTTCTCCTCTCTAATGTGGCTTCTCTTCTTGCTTGGCCCTGGAAAGATCCCCAGACTGACACAGACCACACTCACAGATGTCCTGGGCTCCTCACATGCTGGGATGCCGACCAACTGCTTGTGCCCACACCCACCCCTCTGCCAGGCTACCAGGAGAGGATGGGAGCACCTAGAATGGGGCCAGGCAGCCCTAACATCAGCTGACACATAACCAGGAGCAGTGGCTCCAGGCTCATGGGCGTGTCTGCATCTGCCAAATGGTTTGAGGTACACCAGCCTTCAGGATGGTTAGTGATCAAGAGTGTAAGACTTCAGGCCATGGCAGCTGAAACTTGCAAGAATCCTGAGTATCTGAGGATTTAGAGCAAGCTCCCTGGCACCAGACTCCCTGTTTTCATCTGTTTGGGCAACTGTAGCAGAATGTCTGCTGGGTGACTTATAAACAACGGAACTTCATTCCTCAAAGTTCTGGAGCTGGAAGTCCAAAATCAAGGCACCTGCAGATCTGCTGTCTGGTGGGGGTGTGCCTCATGGTTCATAGACCGTTGCCTTTTTGCTTCACATGGTGGAAGAGGCCAGGGAGCTCTCTGGGGTCCCTTTTATAAAGGCACTAATTCCATTAATTAGGGCTCCACCCTCATAACCTAATCACTTCCCAAAGGCCCAACCTCCTTATATCATCGCACTGGGAGTTCAACAAAAAATTGGGGAGGGGGAGGACATAAACATTCAGTCCCCGAAGAGTACAGAGCCCTTCAGATACTAGCAGGAGAATTTCACTAGTAATGTTGTTAGGGTAATCAAGTATTAAAGCGCTAATTGAATTATAATCCCTCTTCTAATTGCTGCTGCCACCAGTAGGCAATAGTACAATTTATCCTCTTAGGGATCCCAGGTTCCCACTATAAGAAGGTTGAATTAATATTACAATAAAATTCACCGTGTCAATTTTTATGAGAACTAATATCTCCGAGAGGTGCTCAACATATGCCAGATGTCACTACAGCCGCAGGCTGTTTGGGAGAGAAGGGGCCCACCTGAAGCCAAGGCAGGGTGGGACAAGTAGCATCCAGAGTGCTAAGGGGTGAGAAGCTCACGTGCCAAGGCTCACTCTGTATCAAGCCACCCGAAAGAAAAAGAGCAGGAAGGGGGCAGGGAGAACCCCCAGCCACCCAAGTAAGAAGTCAGCTGAGCCAATGGATACTTGAATTATTAGAGAAAAGTGTGAAATTAAAAAAAAAAAACCATAAAAGGACTTGAAGGGCTCCTGAGCCTCGTAAGGATCACAGAATGTTTTGGTTCACGTAGAAAAGGTCTGGCAGAAGGTGCTATACCCGGGTACCAGGAGCTGGAGAGGGCAAGGAGTACGCAGAAAGGGCAGGGCTGGCTTCAGTGAAAGGGGAGTTCCAGGAAGCAACCGGCCCAGATTTATCTAAAAAGAGGAATCAGATACCCCCTTGCACACAGGTGAGCACACATACCTGGGAGGTTGTCTGAGGCTGAGTCGTTTTTATAGCTCTCTGGAAGTGGACCTTGTACAACATTCTGTTCTTGAGCTGGTTCTCCTGGCCTCCCAACCAGCCGTGATCTGCAGCCACACTCGCTGCTAATCACTCACGGGGGAAGCTCTAAGCCAGTGTGTGTTCACCTCCTTTATCTCATGACACACTGAAACTAGATAGTTAAACTTCCACGGCACACTTAGGTTGATCAAAAAAGTAAAAGAAAGAATATACTTACTGTACTTTGAACTTCTTTTTTTTTTTAATTAAATCATAGCAGTGTACACTAATACTATCATGGGGTACAGTGTACTGTTTCTGTATACAATTTGAAATGCTTTCATCCAACTGGTTAACACAACCTTCATGTGTTTTTCTTAGTTCTTGTGTTAAGACATTTATATTCTACATTTAGAGAGATTCACATGTACCCTTAGAGGATGAACCATAGGCATGATCCCACCAATTACCCTCTCCCCTCCCCTCCCTCTCCCCTCTCCCCATATTCCTGGGCTAAAATTGGGTTATAGCTTTCCTATAAAAAAGCTATAAATTAGTTTCATAGTAGGGCTGAGAACATTGGATATTTTTTCTTCCATTCTTGGGATACTTTGCTAAGAAGAATATTTTCCAGCTCCATCCATGTAAACACGAAGGAGGTAAAATCTCCATCTTTCTTTATGGCTGCATAGTATTCCATGGTGTACAAATACCATAATTTATTGATCCATTCATGGATCAATGGGCTCTTGGGCTTGTTCTATGACCTAGCAATTAGAAATTGGGCAGCAATGAACATTCTGCTACAAATATCTTTATTGTGATTTTTGGTCTTCTGGATATAATAGAGGAATTATGGGATCCAATGTTCTCCAGATGTCTTTCCAAAAGGAACATATTAGTTTGGAATCCCTTTGAACTTCTTTAGAAAATAATTCATGATCTTTAAAAATTTTGTGGTGCACCTAAGATCCTCTCACTGCTTGCTCTAAGCCAGAGCAGGGGCTGCCTTTGGGTTGACAGATGAAAAACTACGTGTAGTGTCCCACCCGCATAACAGATGAGCGTAAACTCTGAGATGTGCTTGGGTTCAGGTCCAGCTTAGACACCTCTTCAGGCAAGTTACAAACCTTCTGAAGACTTGGTATCCTCTTGGTGTCCTCAGGTGTACAGCAGGGTTTTCACGAAGGTTCAGTGAAGGTGTGTATGCAAAGTGCACAGTGCAGAGCTGGTGCACGGTCAGTACTTGGGAAATGTTAGCCGTCGGGATTGGTCACCATGATCTGTCACTGTGTCATGGAGCCTGGGCTGTTCTACACGAGTGGATTTTCCAGAAAAGTCATGTCCTGATTCTCACGCTTTGACCATTTTGTTTAAAATCTTCGATGGATAGATTCTATACCCCAGGCCTCACTTGCTCAGTGGCTTCTTCCTGAGAACCCAGTGCCAGGGATTTGACAAGCACTTGACATACTGTGCAAGAGTAATAATGGGGTTGGGTCATTCAATTTCCATCCCTTCACAGATGAATAAACTGGGGATCAAAGAGGGTGAGGCACCTGCCCGAGGCCACACAGCTTGTGAGCACAGGACAGCAGCATTCAGGCTTGTGACAGCAGAGCTCATGCCTCTTCCAGTCTGCCCTGTGTGTGGTATACGTTTGCCATTTGCTTTCTCAGTGTCCACAGGAAGAGCTGTGTCCCTGCAGACCAGAACCTGTCAGACTGCAGGAGGCGCAGAGATGGTTTAGAGGCCACAGGAGGGTCCCAAGGGCAAAGCCACCAAGTGCTTTTCTTCCCCTATGTGCTCAGAGGATCCTTCAAGTGTCAAACAAACTTCAGAGGGGCCAGCTATGGGTCAGTGGGAGGGGTCAGTGGGAGTGTGGGAAGTAGGTGCTCAAAGAACAGGGGTCCAACCAGCCCTTACACCAGAGCCAGGACTTGGCACCAAAGCTGAGAGGTGTCCAGACCAGCCTGGAAATCTGCCCTTGGGAAAGCCCATGTGGCTGGGGACTCTTGTGTACCTCTGAGACCCGGGCATCCTGCTGCTCCCCTCGGAGACAGGGTAGTCCTGTCTCTCTGGAAACCCCTCCTCGGACTTGCTGTCCCCTGTACCTCCAGCCATTGAACATCCAGCTGCCGTATCATGGTGGACAATCAATTCTCAGGGGGATACTCTCTGTCTCTGGGGTCTGCCAAGCCTGGTGCCATGTGACAATGGAGGGGAAGTACAGGAGTGGCCCACAGATGTGCTTTGGATCTAAACAGTGGACCCTGAGTGTGGGCAGTTCACACAGGAAGCAGTATGTAGGGTCCATGTGATGGGGCGGGGCCACATGACAGGGCAGGGCTGAGTGTTGGTGGGAGGGGCCTCAGGGAGCAGGGCTCTGAGTCTCTGACAGCCACCCGCATGTGGCCTCAGGGTGGTACTCCCCCTCTGTGGACTCAGCTTCCCCTGGTGACTTGCAGAGGCTGCACTGGTGGCCCTGGTGTGCTTCTCCAGGCACCACAGCCTCACGAGGCAGACGGATGTGGGAGCCTGCCAGGAAGCATCCGCCCTGGACATGTGGAAGAGGAGGCAAGCAGAAAGATGCTCACTCGAGTTTTTTCTTTTTCTGGTCTTCTGGAAGGAAAGCAATTTATTAACTCAGACAAAAGGATGCCAAATAATTCCCCAATGATACTGCTGGGTGATAGCATTAGGCTCTGTCTGCTCCTCCATCCTAGCAACAAGGTGTGGGGGTAGCTGCTCTGGGAGACCCTCAGAGCTGAGAGAGAGAAGAATAATGGGATGAGAGCTGCCCTTACTGAGCGCTCACTCTGGGCCTGGGCTGTGCTAACTGCCTGCCTGGGGACCCAGTCATGCTCAGAGCAGGTACTACCATCCCCAGCAGACATGAGGACAGAGGGGCACAGAGGGGGTCAGCTGCTCCCCATGCAGGCAGAGGGATGGCTGAAGTTGTTCAACTTCCAAAATCTTCCCCAAATTGATCTCCCTTCCTCTGTCATCTCCTCTCCAGACCCTTCGTCCTTGTGGGTGGTCCACAGCTTTACTGTCATTCTAGCGGAGATGCTGGGGGACGCAGATAAACACGTACCTCAGCCTGCTGCGAATCTCTGCAGTGGCCATTTTATATCATAAACAGGCTTAATGAGGCGTCTGCTCCCTCCTGCCATGCACCCCTTGAGGGGGCCGTTGTCTGTTGTGAGTTTTCGTCATAAGAACAGAACCTGGCACATAGTAGAGGCTCAGCTAACGTCTGTTGAATGAAGAACATTAAGAAACGGAGAATAGAGCCTTGTTCCTACATTTCATGTCCCTGTTCATGCTTTGCGGTCAGCTAGAGTAGCATTAATAGATCATTGTTCCAAAAGCCTGAACACATGATCCCCAGGACAGTGACGTGCAGAAGTGGAACCTGGGAAGTCACGAGGGGGTTGAGATTTGGGAGGAAGTGGGAGCTGGGTGGACAACAGCCCCAGGAGAGGGTCCAGGCTGGGGGTGAGGGGAGGCAGCTGGAGAGCTCTCTAGACTCCCCAGGCCATCACCTTGCAGTGAGGCCAAAGCAGGTGGGATCTGGGTGCTGGGCCCCCTGGTGGGCACCGAGGTGCACAGCTGGCCAGTGAGTGTGGAGCTCTTGGGGACAGAGGGAGCCCTTGGGATGTGCTGAAGTGAGGCCTGTCTGGGGGAGAGAGGAGGTGGCAGCATAGGTGAAGGCTCCCTCCCACCATTTCCAGCCTCTGGCAGGCTCCCAGCCTTGACTGGGACCTCCTGAGAGCTAACTCTTATGGCTGGACTGGGAGGGCCCAGCGGCAGTTCCAGTTCAGAGCCCCTCTCTGGTGGCCCCTTGGTCAGGAGCCCACCTCTGTCGTATCTTTGGCCCCACAGGTAGTCTGTGTGTCCTCAGCACCCCACCTAGTGGCTTCAGGTGAGGACCGAGACCGTGTGTGACCCCAGGCTCAGCATCGCCTGTGCCGTGATGAGCAGTGCAAGGGCATCATTCCCTTCCTCCCAGGTGCCGTGGTCCTCTAAGCTGAGTTCTCGTGTTACCTGCCCACGCAGTGGGGGTGCTATCCTGAGTCCCAGATACCACCCCAGAGCTACCGAGTTGGAATCTGGAACTGGAAATGGGACTCTGTAAGGGGCACTCACCCACAGGAGTCTTGGGCTGTCACAGCCGGAAGCTTCTGCCTCCTGTTCCCTCTGCTGCTGGCAGAGAGAAGACACGATTTGACTGGGCTGTCCCTGCGTGTGCTCTGCCCCGAAGGGAGGAACCTCAGGAGATGATGACACTTCACAGTCAGCATGTTGGGTACTCTGGGACCACCCTCTAGTCATCTGCTTCACCCCCAGCCCTAGGGGCCTCCCTGGCTTGTTTCCTTTTCTGATTCCCTCCACCCAATCCATCAGTGACCCCTCTCTGTCCTACCTTCTAAGTAGACCCAGAGCCCAACGGCTCATCCCCGGTTCATGGGGGTCACCCGAGCCCATGCTGCCATCCTCGCCTGACCCAGCTGTGGTGACGCCTTCCACCTTTCTGTGCCACACAACGTACCCACCACCCAGCTTCTACTCCAGCCAAAGTGCGTATGTGTATGTGTGTGTTCCTTTGTTTATTGAGGTATGATTCACAGGGAACACATTTCATCTGTTTTAAGTTTTGAATGGTGATAATTATATATTGAGTGACCACCAAGCTGGGTGACGGTCCCTTCATCTTCAGAGTTTCCTTTCACTCCTTTGGCCTCCATCCCTGCCCCAGGCAACTGTTCAAGTCAGGCCTTTTCTTGGACGTCTTATAAATACAATCACACGAGATGTCCTCTTTGGGTTTGGACTGCTTTCTCCTTTTGTCCAGGGCATTGAGTGTTTCCTCTGGGTTCTGTTTCCTTTGTTCATCACACAGCCCAGCGGTCCCTGACCTTGCACTCCCATGGCCCTGCCTGGACAGCTCTTCCTCTTCTGCCCAGTTGTAACTGCAGTAACGGGAAAAGACTTCATGTTCTCGCTCCTGTTTTCTCTTACTCATGTGTCCCCCCATCTGTGGTGGGGCATTTGTGGCATAAATAACAGATGGGTTAGCAGTAGGGTGGGTAGTCTTGAAGCAGTGTTAGGGGCCTCCCTGTGAAAGTTTTTATAGGTCCTTAGTGATGGTCAGGAGAAAGGATTTCAGGACACTCCATGTAAACAGAGCAACTGACAGGTTTTCTTTCTTTATTGGAAGTGAAAATACATTCTCTCAAGAGGAAGAAAAAGAGTAGGAAGGCTCAAAAGGGCAGAGGCACTGAGAGGAAGTGGTTTTTGGCCTTTTGAAGTCTTATTCAGAGGAGGAATATGCAAGGCTCAGGGGCTGGCTTTTACTAAGAACTTGGGTGGAAATTTCTAGACCTGGGTTCCCTTCCATTTGCAAACTTTATGTGATTGTTTTGGAACTGTGATGGCAATTTCAATGATGGAGACATTTTAAAACCACAAGGTATATGACATTAAAATTATCCAAAGTTCATGAAAGGTGAGCTAGATAGCTTCAAAGCCAGTTGAAGCCAGTGGTTGTTGACTACGGTTATTTCCCCCCTCAGCGCTGCCTGAGGGTCATTTACTGTAGCACCTGCATCCAGTCTCAGCCCTGTCTCCCAGCTTCTCCTCTGACAGCAGAGGGTGGGAGTCAAAATGGCACCTATGATGATGCCAGGTAGGCCTATGGCCACCAGCCAGGCTTGTTTTCTTCCACTTGACACTGGTCTGCTGCCTGGAACTCACAAGACCTCTTTGCTTTGTGAGTATCATCCCAAATTCTTCCATCCATTTGAAACTGCCATCCAGTGGGGACTTGCCCCAGGAGAACTTTTGTTCAGACGGGGAATTGGTATGAGTCAGTAGGAGTGACTGACAGAGATTCCAGATAAGAGATTGCCATTCCTGGCCTCTTGAGTGACTCCATCAGCTAAAAGGTTCTTGTCTGCTGTGACTGGCAGAAGAATCTCTCCCAGTTGTCTTACATTAAGAGTAATAGAACCCATGGGAGAGGTGTCAACATAATTAACAAGCTTAGAAATGATTCTTCCTGAAACTTCCAATAAAGCAGAAAATAACAGAGAAATGTCTAGAACTTTACAAGTTCACATTGGAAACTTCCCTTATAAATAGTGATTCATAACATTATTTCACTAATAAGAGTTGGTAAAAAAAAAAAAAAAAACCATGAAAACTTACAGGCTGCCAAGGATAATTAAAGGCAATCACTATATATTTTAAACGTTATCAGACCTAGAAACCTCTGCTGATGAGGATGAATTCATTTCTAATTGTCCTCGATGATCTCATTTTATAAATTTCACATCAAGACTAACTTGGGAGCCAAGGTTCCTCAACAATGGCCATGGCCAAATGATGGCTGGCAAGGGCAGAGCCCGAGTCTGTTACAGAATCCTGAGCCGAGTGAAGCCACTATTTCCAGCTGTATCTAGGAATCCCATCCATTAACTCTGCCCTCCTTCTTTAGTCAGTTTTGTTAACCTGAGGTTGTTACTCATTTTTATTTGCTGTTCTGCACCCTTTTTCTCATGGTAGAATTTGACTTTTCTTGGGGAGGTACTCATTGTGCCATCTGTCCAGGTGGGAAATGAAGGACTACCCATGTACGCGCTGTTAGGTTCAGAGGTGACCATGAAATAGCCTGACCAATAAGAGTGTCATTATCTCTGACCATAGTGATTATTTAAGGGATGACCATGCAGCCCACAGCTGACCAGTCAGAGCTACCAAAACTCAATTCTAGAACTTCTCCAGAAACCTTTGAAAAAGAGACCTGTCTGTGTGCTGAGGTTGCAGGTGAGGATGGGATGGGAAACTGAAGAGCTGCCGCCCTCTGATCAGCGGGGGAGGGACATCCGCTTGTGGGTGGAGCCTGTGCAGAGGAAATTAGAGCCCAGACACCGAGGTCCCTTGGGATCTGGACCAAGCTGTGCAGAAACCAGCCCTGACCTGGCTTTTCAGTAACTTATCTGATGCATTCCCATCTCTTCCTCAAGAAGGTGCGTCCCGCGCAGCTGAATAAAGTGGACACTTGTCTCGGCCAGGGAGGTAACAGTGATTCCAAGTCCTAAATCGGAAGTGGGGCCCCCTTCCTCCCTTTCACTGGTCCCTTTCCTCTTCAGTAGGGTCTGCGGGAGCCTGCACTTCTTTGAGAACAGCTTTATTCACTCCTCGTTGGTTCGACAGCTACAGGCACCTGTTTGTCCAGCTGATGTGTGGAACCTGTAAAGTGGGGCTGTGTGATATTCAACTTTCTCCCTCGTGAGCACACTGCTTTTTTGTCTCGGGTGTTGCAGGCTGAATGCAAAGTGCCTCAGGGTGCTGGTTTGAATTCCACGGCCTCCCTTCATCAGCCTGAGTGTGTACACACAGCTGGGCTACAGCGCAGCAATTTCTGTCTGATGGCTGAAAGCCTCAATTTTACCCTGTCATTGCTGCCCATTATGTCATTTTAGAAAATGTACAGACGCGGCTGTCCAATTTCTCCAAATGCCTGTATATAAATAAATAAATGTACCTTCCGATCCACCCTTGCTTTGATGTGATCTGAGGGGAGGATGAACTCTTTGTGGTTTGTTTCTCATAGAAACAAGAAGAAGGTAGGTTAATACACCGTCGGTATCACAAGCAACAATGAAACACGTTAAACGCCGTTTGTATTATGAATTATTTTTAAAATTACAACATCAGCTTTCCATGAGAAGTTGTAGCAATTGTCCCCTCTCTTGAATAACATCCACCTGCAGGTAGATGAAGAGTTTCTAAAATCCCAGTTATGTTACAAAAAGTGAAGCGCCACAGCTCAGTGGGCCAAGGGGTCATGGAAGCTTAGTGTGTGCTCTTAAAGGCCACGTCTGTAAATGAAATGATAATTTGGAGACTTAGGACTCATCAAACTGTTTTATGTCAATAAAAGAATTTTTTCTTCTATCAGCTATGACATTAGACCAAAATGTTTGCTATCTGAATTGAACCAAGTACAGTAGAACCTCCAAAGTTGACCACATCCTTCCATTGACCACCTCCTTCAGTTGACTTAATTTTCGTAGACTGGACATGTACCACATGTACTGAATGGAAGTTACTATGTTGACCACCGATGTATGTTGACCAGTTTGTTACAGTCCCCTGGGTGGTCAATTTATAGTGGTTCTACTTTAATTGTCTTGACTTTCAGTTCCATTTTATGCTCAAAAGAAAGCAGAGGTGGCTCGGTGCTCATAGTTCAGTGGTAAGGGCACCAGCCTCATACACTGAAGCTGAAGGGTTCGAGCCTGGCCTGGGCCTGCTAATGAACAAAGACAGCTGCAATCAAAAACTAGTTAGGTGTTGTGAGGGACATCTGTAGTCCCAGCTACTTGGGAGGCTGAAGCAAGGGAATCTCTTAAGCCCAAGAATTGGAGGTTATTGTGAGCTGTGATGCCATAGCACTCTACCAAGGGTGAAATAGTGAGACTCTGCTTTAAAAAAAAAAAGGAAGACAAAAAGAAAAGAAAAAAGAAAGCAGAGGTGCATGACATAAAAAGTTGATGTTTAACTCCAGTAGATATTGGCATTCTGGAAAGCATAAGACCCAAAGAAAAATTTGCACTATGATTCCTTAAGTAAGTAGGACCTGGGATTCTATTTTTACAGAGCAAGGAGGCCAGCCTCATTAGGAGCAGGTTGGAGTCTAGTACTTCCAAAGAGACAGTAGGGAATTATAGAGGCACGTTGTGGTACTTCAGAATGATGTTTCCAAATTACATGTGTCTTTTAATAGAAATGAAAAAGGAAAGAAAGAGAAAAAGAAAGGAAAAGGAAACAGGAAAAACAGAAGATAAAGAAGAAATACATAAAAGAGGGGCTATAAAAAGGAAAAAGAAACTAAGTCAGTTAGAAGTCTATTGCCATGTCACCAGCTACAGGAGAGTTGACAGGGCTTGGGGAAGGCTTGCAGGGCGAGTGCAGAGTATGAGCTATCATTTGCAATCCAGGTAAGCTTGTGTCTTGTGTAGCAGAAGGTAGAATTAGAACCAATACGTAGGAGAGAGACTTTGGTGTTAAGACCTTTCCTAAAAGAGGAATGGACTTCTCAGTAAGGTAGTAAGTTCTCTGCCTGGAGACTTGCCAGAAGAGACCAAGTACATACAGGGCATGTTGACAAGGGAGTTCAAACATTGGGGAAAAGTTTAGCTGCTGAGATTCTGCGTTTCATTGGACTCTTGGAAATTAAGCAGTCATTTCAACAGAATACCCAAGAGAAGCTTGAGCCATTTAGAAACAAATAACCCTTAGAATTATGCAGAGTTCCGATGAGGAATAAACGATGGCAGCAACAGCAAAACACACACCAAGTTAACGCTTTGCAGTAATGAGCAGGCCATTATTTTCCTCCAAAAACTCCATAGGGAACAATAGTAGGTAGAAGTTAAATCACAAGCACGTCCCTCATTACCTAGGAAATAACTGGAGCTGCCCTTCTAATTAGCATGTGTAAGCAGCCCTGTGGGGACAGCTCTGGAGATCTCTCGGAACCTATCGAGATGATTATAAAGGTTGCTCAATCTCAAATTGTGCATGGTCATCGCTGGCTAGTACACTGCCACCCGCACAATGACATGACTAAGAGGCACTGCAGAAGCCACTTAAGTTCCAGGACATATGGCATAATAACATTGGGAGCTCTTGTGTGGTTGTGCAATCAGTGAGCCTCAGCATATTCTGAGGATGGACAAGCATCCCCCTTACGGTTAGAGATTCGCTCTGTGCATGTGTGCTGGGGGCTGGGAGGGGCTGATTACATTTTAAATAAAGGCTTACATTGGAACTCATCACATCCTTTATGAAGCTGAGCCAGACCTAAGTCTCCAAACTACTGCTTAGAAGTGTTGATGGAAAAAAATCTCCTCCCATCGCTTCTTGGTGACTGTCTTGTGTGGACTCTGTGACTGGCATTTTCTGCAGGCTGTGCTGAATCGTAGTTAGTGAATGTTGGGTCACTTTTTAATGGGATCATCAAAGGAAAGGAAATCTTGTGGTGTAACTCAAGATAATAGAGAGAACCAAGTCACTGTCCAAATAAGAGTCTCACTTTCGCATTTCCTTACATTCCTCTTCTGGGAGCCAGTCGAGATTTGCTATGGGAGTTTCTCAGTCCTCTGCTTTTTTTTTTTTTTTTTTGAGACGGAGCCTCAAGCTGTCCCCCTGGGTAGAGTGCCATGGCATCACAGCTCATAGCAACCTCCAACTCCTGGGCTCAAGCGAGTCTCCTGCCTCAGTCTCCCAAGTAGCTGGGACCACAGGC
>CAUYQV010139129.1:0-12541 GCA_963574575.1 Galagoides demidoff | reverse complement strand
TGTGGCAACACTGCTCACAGCAACCTCCAACTCCTGGGCTCAAGCGAGTCTCCTGCCTCCACCTCCCAAGTAGCTGGGACCACAGGCGCCCGCCACAACGCCCAGCTATTTTTTGGTTGCAGCCATCATTGTTGTTTGGCGGGCCTGGGCTGGATTCGAACCCGCCACCTTAGGTGTATGTGGCTGGCGCCTTAGCCACTTGAGCCACAGGCGCTGAGCCAAAAAAAATTTTTTTTAAATTAAATTGAAATTTAAATTTAAATGAAGGGCATGGTCAATGTGGTGACCTCACACTCTCCTTGCACTGGACAAAGAACAACAGACATTCATGGAGAATGGGGCCCCTCTTCCTTCTATCTGTGGGCCCTTCATCCGTCCTCCCCACCATGAGGAAAAATATATATTTTTTAAAATTTTTCTCTTATTTTCTGTGTTTTTAAAAATAGGCTGGGCGTCGTCGATTACGCTTGTAATCCCAGCACTACTGGAGGATGAGGCAGGAAGATGGCTTGATTCCCAGAATTTGAGATTGCAGTGAGCTATGATGATGCCACTGCACTCTAGCCTGGGTGACAAACGAAAACTCTGTCTGAAAAAAAAGAAAGAAAAAGTGAATAGGTGGCGCCTCTGGCTCAAAGGAGTAGGGCGCCGGCCCCATATACTGGAGGTGGTGGGTTCAAACCTGGCCCCCGCCAAAACTGAAAAAAAAAAGTGAATAAATAAAATTCAGCTTATCAAAAAAGTAAAAGAAAGCAAGCCAGGACAAAAATGAGGGGAAGATTATTTTTGGAGGAAAAAATTCAAGAATCCAAAGTACAAAGGCAGGCTGGGCGTGGTGGCTCCCGCCTGTAATCCTAGCGCTTTGGGAGGCGGAGGCGGAGGTGGGTGGAATGCTTGAGCTCAGAAGTTCGAGACCAGCCTAAGCAAGAGCCAGATTCGGTCGCTACTAAAAATAGAAAAACTAGCTAGGTGTTGTGGCCGGCACCTGTAATCCCAGCTACTCTGGAGGCTGAGGCAAAAGGATCGCTTGAGCCCAAGAGTTTTAAGTTGCTGTAACCTCTGATGACTCCAGGGCACTTTACCGAGGGTGACAAAGTGAGACGCTGTCAAACAAACAAACAAAAAAAAGTACAAAGGGAAAGACTTGATATTCAGGAAGAAATTTCAGGACCCCAGAGAAGGGTGGGGACCCAAGCCAGTATGTGTAATCTCTGGGGCAGGAATATCTGAGAATAATAGAACGTACCAAGTAGGTGGCAAATCCGTGGGATGTCACGCTGTTGGCAGCCACCGAGTGTTGGTGTGTGTTCAGCTCTCCACCCGACTCAGGGCACCTGCCGAGGACAACTCTGCCACCCGGACATCCCATCCTTCCCGCCCATACTCGGGTGGTTTCATATACATAGTTAAGTGCACACCTGACACGGCCAACAGAACCTACAAGCGGACGCCCACCCGCGGACTGACGTCGTCAGGCAACTACACCGCGGACCGTGGCTGTTCTGGGACCATGAACATGGTCCAACCTGTCCAAGCCTCGAACCCCAGAACCAGTTGCTGAGGACTCTAGACTTAGCGCCTCCTCACTCTCTCCAGACCAGTCAGCTTGAGACTGAGCATTCTGAGGGGGCTGCCTGACCTGGTGCGGGGGTGTAGATCCTATGACATCACTGTCCGCTCCACCACCCCCAGCCACTGTCCCCGATTCTGCGCTCGCGTTGCCGGGCAGCGCCGGGATTCTGTGGTTTTTCCGGGCCCAGGGACCCTTAGCTCAGGATTAGCGGCCCTGTACACTGGTCCCCAGTCTGGCTCACTGCTGAAGCCCTCTGGGGGACCGGCACGCAGAGGGTGGCGAGGGGTCCTGCGTCTGCATTGAGTCAGGGTCCCAGAAAGGGAGGAGTGTCTATGACAAAGGACAGCCCTTGCCCCCTCCTGTGCCCGCTCTGCCCACCTCCCAGACTCGGGGCTCTGACCACCGATGGGGTCGAGATCCGAGGATCGCTGGGACAGTGGAGAGGCGGACTCACAAGCAGGGGAGAACGCGGAGACTCACGTTCCTGAGCCTGGGGTCCCGGCCGCCGCCCGGCGCCACCCCCTCGCGGTCCTCGCCCCGCCCCCTCCTTTCCTAGTCCTCCCTCTCTGAACTGCGTCCCTCCCTTTCTCCCTCCTCCCGACTCCTTGTTCTCCTACTCGCTCTCGGCGCCGCTAAGTTTTTTCGCTCGGGACCGCGCACTGAGCCGGGGCCGGGCCGGAGCGGCGTCCCCGCTGCCCTGTCCCCGTGCGCAGACCCCGGGCCCGGCCCCGGCCCCACCGAACCATGCTGTGCGGACGCTGGAGGAGCTGCCGCCGCCCGCCCGAGGAACCCCCGGTCCCGGCCCAGATCGCAGCGCCAGCCGCGCTCGCTCACTCGCCGGCGCCTGCGGATGGCGGTACCAAGAGGCCCGGGCTGCGGGCGCTGAAGAAGATGGGTCAGTGTCGGGCACGGGGGCTCAGGGTGGGCGCAGGTTGTACCTAGGGGAGCATTCTGGGAGGACAGGTGTTCCAGGAAGCCGTTCTGTACTTCCCAGCCTGCACAGACTTGGGGAGGCTGTGGCGAGGGGTAGAATGCCACCGTCCAGCCAGGGTCGCACCCGGGATCATCCAAGATCCCCAGGCTAAACAGAACTCCCAGAATGTCCTTTTTTCCCACCAGGAGGCGCCCGCGGGGCGTGCTGGATGCGGATTTGGGCACCAGTGCAGATTGGGGTCCTTGTGGGCAGGGAGAATGGAGCGGGAGATAAAGGTGGGATACCCCTCACCGGACTCCCCAAAACCTTTTAGGGTCTGTCCGAGCTCTAGGGTATCTTGGGGTCTTGGCCGCCCTTAGGAGGAATGAGAATTGTTTGCAGCCAGCCTCCGTGGAAGAGGCTGGTCTCCCAAGCTAGCCCTCCAACCCCACTCCAGGGGCAGAAGCATTGGCACTGGTCTAACTAGTGAGAATGCTGTCCTGGGAGTCAGGAGGCCAAGGTTCTCATCTCTGACTTGAGGGAAGGCACTAGACAAGAAGGAAGTAACCGTGGTTTATGAAGCATGTCTCAGAGACAGGCTCACACACAGTGGTTTACATACCTGGTGTCATGCGATCTTCACCTGAGAAACCCCATTTCCCAGATGAGGAAACTGACACAGATGCCAAGGAATTTGTCTATGACCACACAGCTAGTGAAAGGCAAAATCTGATTGATACCCGGGCCATGCCCTACCACCTGCCCACTGGTACCACTGGTACACTCTCAGAGTCTGAGCCGACTAGGACTCCTTGGGTGGTGGAGGGTGCTTGAATGAGTGTGTGTGGGAAGGGCTGCACAACCAAGGAGCTGTATTGGAACTGCTGTTGGGTATGGAGCCCCCTGAATCTTGGGGCAGAATTCAGGGGTCCTGATCACCAGTCTTGCCTTCTCTTTGGCACTACCCTCTCCTCTCCCTCATTCAACCTGAAGTATTGGGTGCTATACTCTGAGTACTGTGCCTGGCATTCTGCTTACTGACACCTAAGACATCTCTTCATGCATGCATTCCACAGGCATTCATGGAGTGCTTACAGTATGCTGTGCCCTAGGGCTCCTGCTCTTGGAGAGCTGAGGCACTGACAAGGGGGTCAAGCAGTGAAATATAAGGACAAGACCAGGGAAGGAGGGGCATGCGAAGTGCTGGGCAGCCAGTGAGGACCCTGGCTACTCCCCAGACAGGAGTAGCGAAGAGGAGAGGCTGGCAGGGGCCAGATCCTCCAGGCCCCTCTTTGTAGCATTATGGACCCATCTAGAGGGCAGCAGTAGCCCCAGAAGAGTTCAAGCAGAGTAAATTGTGTAAAGTGGAGGTGGGTTGAGGGCAGAGGTGAAACATGGAGATCCAAGGACGGAGGCTGTGGAGTTAATTGGGCAGGGGTGGCAGGGCTCAAACTGTGGGTGGACTGGGCTAGACTCTGTGATCAATGATCTGAAAGGTATCTCAGGTGGGGGTGCCATTCTTTGCACTAAGAAGCAGTGTGGTTGGGTGGGGCCAGGTAAGGTGCCTTGGAGACAGCCAAAGACAGCCCTAGGAGGCAGCCCCTGAAGGGCTCATGGATGCGTGGGTGGGCAGAGGTGAGCTGCAGAGCCCAGTCTGCCTCTTCATTCCACACATGTTTGCTAAGCACCATTAGTGGGCCAGGGTGCTGTGTTGGGCTGGGCTATAAAGCTGAATATCACAGAGCCTCACCCTCAGGGAGTGCACAGTTTAGTGGGCAGAGATATGGGTAGACAAATAATTATAGCTGAGCCCAGAATACAGCACCCGTCAGCTGAGTAAGCCTGCATGGGACCTCTGGGCACCTCATCAGGGTGACACTGTCTGGAACTATGTGGGTATCAGAATGTCATCTTGGCCACCCTCCCCCCAACTGGCCCATCCTGTTGAGTGACTGCAGAAGCCAAGGGAGCCCAGGGGCTGGGTGGAGACAAAACCCAACCCTTGGGCCCAGTCCCTCTGGCCATCAGGGTCAAGGCCTAGGCCCATCATCAGGTAGTTTCCATTACCCTCATGGTCCCTGCCCCTCACTGCCATGCCCTGCCACTGCCATTACCACACCCCTTAGGCTGGCAGAGGACAGATTTTATAACAAATCAGATCAAGGGACTAGGGCAGGAAATCCTTTGTTTTTTGGGAGCCCAAGGAAGGGGTAGGAGGAAGGACACCCTCCCCCAACATTGAGTGGGAGTTGTTTGTGCCTTTCTAGTCCCTGCTCTTGGACTGGGCTGCTGACCTGGCAGGGAACAGTTGAAGAGAGAAGAGATCTAGAGCCCAAAGAACTTCCACCATACGTGGGGCGCTGTGCTGAGCTTGCATCAAGCCTGATCCTACTTAATCCTCAGATGCCCTGTGGGGAAGGTGATGTCCTTAGGTCAGGTGACTTACAGATGAGAAACTCAAGGTGGAGGGGTTAAGTCACTGTCCAAAGAAACACGGTTAAGAGGCAGCATCTGCTCTAATAGCCTAGTCCTCAAGGTAGACTAATGAATACTAATTAACACCTCTATGGCAGCATTGTGGCTCACACCTGTGAGCCGAGGCAGGTGCTATTGCCTGGACTCAGGAGTTAGCGATCAGCCTGAGCAAGAGCCAGACCCTGCTAAAAACAGAAAAACTAGCCAGGCAATGTGGTGGGCGCCTGTCGGCCCAGCTACTTGGAAGGCTGAGGCAAGAGAATCGCTTGAGCCCAAGAGTTTGAGGTTGCTGTGAGCTAGGACACCAGGGCACAGAGTGAGACTCTGTCTCAAATGATAATAATAATAACTTAATGACAACTGTGCCAGGGACTTTTCACAGAGCATCTCATTTAATGCTCACAGTAATAGGAGGTAGGTGGTACCATTAGCCTCTTTTTACAATTGAGGAAACTGAGCTTCAAAGAGGTTTAGTATTTGCCTAGAGTTCAAAGCTGGGAAGTAGCTGAGAAAAAATTTTTATTTTTATTTATTTGTTTATTTATTTATTTATTTTGTAGAGACAGAGTCTCACTTTATTGCCCGTAGTAGAGTGCTGTGGCAGCACACGGCTCACAGCAACCTCCAACTCCTGAGCTTAGGCGATTCTCTTGCCTCAGCCTCCTGAGTAGCTGGGACTACAGGCGTCTGCCACAACACCTGGCTATTTTTTTGTTGCAGTTTGGCCGGGGCCGGGTTTGAACCTGCCACCCTCGGTATATGGGGCTGGTGCCCTACCCACTGAGCACAGGCACTGCCCAAATTATTTGTTTATTTATTATTTATTTTTCTTTTTGCTGTTTTTTTTTTTTTGGCCAGGGCCGGGTTTGAACCCGCCACCTCCAGTATATGGAGCCGGCGTCCTACTCCTTGAGCCACAGGTACTGCCCATATTCATTTATTTTTTAAGATAGAGTCTCACTTTGTCACCCTTGGCAGAGTGCTGTGACATCCTAGCTCACAGTACCCTCAAACTTCTGGGTTTAAGCAATGCTCTTGCCTCAGCTCCCAAGTAGCTGGGACTATAGGCACCTGCCATAAAGCTCAGCTATTTTTAGAGATGAGGCCTCGCTCTGGCTCAGGCTGGTTTTGAAACTGTGAGCTCAGGCAGTCCACCCACCTTGGCCTCTCAGGTGCTAGGATTACAGGCATGAGCCACTGAGTCTGGCATCTGAGAGAAGATTTGAACCCAGGCAGTCTGGCCCAGAGACTGTGCTCACGGCACAATCAATGAAAGAGGCTTGTAGCTGGGGAGGCCTGCTATTCCTATCTCCCCCATGGCCCTGCCAGCCTAACCAGGGGTGTCTTTTGAGGGTTACCAGTGAAATACAGGATGCCCAGTTAAGTTTGAACTTCAGATAAACAATGAATAATGTATACTTACACTAAAAATTATTTTTTGCTTATCTGAAACTCACATTGAACTGGTGTCCTGAATTTTTTCTGGCAACCACACCTCCCCAGAGCCCTGTCTATGCCTATGCCGTATGCTCCACCCCTGGCCCTAATCCTCCCAGCAGGCAGAGGCCTGAGTGGGCAGAATCCTGCTCCTGTTCCTCTCTGCCCTGCACGTACCACCAAGTGCCCCTGGGCAAGAGGGCTTTCCCCATGGCCTACCCAGGACACCTCCTGCTGGGTGAGTGGGGCTGCTGTAGGTGGAGTTGGCAGGAAGGGTCTTCAGAGGGGCGCCAGCCCTGGCAGGTGCCTGGCCTGGGCAGCACCCCCAGTTAAGCAGGAGCATGTCAGGGAGGGCTGGGTGGCTGGCTATGTCAGCCTTTGTGGCCCCCTTCCTTCTTGCCCTCCCCTCACCCTGGCTTCTGCCCCCAACCAGACTTCATGCCTGTTCTGGCCCTGCAGAGAAGGGTGCAGCCACCTTCATCTCTCTGTGTCCAGCTGAGGCCAGGGCCAGCACTGCCTGCCTTTCCTGACTTTGTTGATTTTGCAAGGAATGTTATGGACTCTGGCACTGAGCCTCTGCCTGTCTCTGGGTGTGGCAGCCAGCTGGAACATGCTTGTGCCTGAGGTGCTGAGGCTGCCTGCGGGTTAGAGGGTTAGTTAGGGTGGGCAAGTGTTTGGGCCCCCTGGCCATGGTGTGTCTTCTTATAGCATCTCACAGCCCCAGCTACCTGTTAACAGCTTTTCCCTCCTTCTGCCTTGGCCTTGGCCGGAGGCTGCTGGCTGTCACTGTTCCCCACATGTCTGGCATTCCTGCTGGAGGCCTGCTGTGCCCTTCCTGTGTGTGCTGGCTCTCAGGCAAACCCTGCCTATTTTCTTCCTCTGGCAGATCCACCTTTCTCCTGTCCCACCCTCCAACCCGGTGCACACATACACACACTTTACACGGAGGGGCAGCAGGGAATGTGTAGGGGTGTGTGCATACAACGACCACACAGAGCCCTGCCCCTGCACAGCCCCAGCACCCAGCCTGGCCGTGGCAACTTGCACTGTGTTCAGCTCTCTCCGAGCTCAGTGGCCCATCTATGAAAAGGGTGCGATTTGGGGGCCCATTACAGCTCTGACATGAGCAGTTTTATGCCCCGGCTTTGATACCCCAGACAGAGATGCTCAAGCCCAAGGCCATATACCCCTGGCTCCCCAGAAAAACTGTCCAGGCTGAAGGTGGAAGTTGAAAGACTCTTGGCCTCCTGTCACTCCATTGCTGTCGCCAGAGGAGCCTGAGATAAGCAAACAGTTCAGGGAAAGTGTCTGAGACCGCTGACAACATTCAGCTGAGAGGGGTTAGGGTTGGGTGAGGGGCGAAGAGTCCAAATGCCTTGGGACTGAATGCTTACATCAGAGCACCCAGGTGCTTTTTCCCTCCTGGGGCACTGACGCACTTCCCCAGAGTCCTGCCTCAGTTTCCTTCTTTATTATCACTTATTGAGCACGCACTAAGGGCCAGGCCCTAGATTGATTGCTCCATGTGCCTTTGCTCACTATAGCCTCACACCATCCTTTGGGGCCTGACTCTCCCAACTTCCAACATTCCAGCTCCACTACTATCTGACCTGGTGGCTGGGGGGTGAGGGTGGGAACAAGTCAGTTAGCTACTCTGTGCCTCTTTAATAGCATTATCAAGATACCGATTCACATGCCATATAATTCATCTATTTAAAGTTTACAGGGGCTTCTGGTATATTACATTATTAAATTTAAAAAATTACGGTGGGGTCAGGCACAGTCCTGTGATCCCAGCACTCTGGGAGGGAGGCCAAGGCAGGCAGATTGCTTGAGCTCAGGAGTTTGAGACCAGTCTGAGCCAGAGGGAGAGCCCCATATCTAAAAAATAGCTGGGCATTGGCTCAGCTCCTATAGCACAGTGGTAATGGTACCAGCCACATACACCGAGGGTGGAGGGTTTGAACCCAGCCCAGGCCAGCTAAACAATAATGACAACTGCAACAAAATATAGCCAGGCGCGTGGCAGGCACCTGTAATCCCAGCTACTTGGGAGGCTGAGGCAAGAGAATCACTTAAGTCCAAGAGTTGGAGGTTGCTGTGAGCTGTAACGCTGCAGCACTCTACTGAGGGCAACATAGTGAGACTCTGTCTCCAAAAGAAAAAAAAAAGCTGGGCATTGTGGTGGGCACCTGTGTTCCCAGTTATTCCGGAGACTGACAAGGGGATCTCTTGTGCCAAGTCTTTGAGGTTGCTGTGATATGATGCCACAGCACTCTACCCAGGACAACAGAATTAGATTCTGTCTCTAAATAAATAAAATAGGCTCAGTACCCATGGCACAGTGGTTATGGCACCAGCCATATACACTGAGGCTGGTGGGTTTGAACCCAACCTGGGCCAGCTAGATGACAATGACAACTGTAACATAAAATAGCCAGGTGTTGTGGTGGGCACCTATAGTCCCAGTTTCTTGGGAGGCCGAGGCAAGAGAATTGCTTAAGCCCAATAGTTAGAGGCTGCTGTGAGCTATGACACCATAGCACTCTACCCAGGGCAACAGTTTCTCTGTCTCAAAAAAAAAAAATTATGGTAAAATATATATAACAAATTTGGCCAATTTCAAGTGGTTAGATTACTGGCATTAATTACATTCACACTGCCGTGCAACCATCACCATTACCTATTTCCAAAACTTTCTCATCGCCCCAGATAGAAACTCAGCCATTAAGCAATGACTTCCCAGGCCCTCCTCCATCAGCCTCTAATGACCCTCAATCTACTCTGGGTCTTTATGAATTGTCTGCTCTGTGTGCCTCGAATAATGGAATCAGACAGTATTTGTCCTTTTGGGTCCAGCTTCTTTCATTTAGCATGTCATCAGGATTCATCCGTGTTGTAGCATACACCAGATTTCACTCTTTTTTATGACTGAATACTATTCCGTTGTGAATAGACCACATTCTGTTATCATTTTATCAGTTGGTGGACACTGGGGTTGTTTCCACCTATTCATTGTTGTTTGCTCTGTTTTTACTGCTGTTATCTCATGATGGTTCCCTACCCACTCTTCTGAGGGTAAGCCTGGCACTGGCCTAACAGCTGTAGGTCAAGGCAGAGATGGTTTGAACAGATGAAAAACCCGTGGTAACAGTAGGAAGTGGGTAGTTTGTACACCTGCTCAGAACAGGTAGGAAGGAGGCTGAGGCAACACCTGTGGGTCGGCCTGACTGTACCTATACATTTCCTGGGTGGCTGGGCAGGGAGCCAGGGCCTTCCACATTGCTGCCCTGGCCTCCTGCTGACCTCCCCTACTTACCTCTGTTAACACCCCAGGCCTCTTACTGTCCCTGGGGTTTAGAAGCACTAACAGTGTAGAAACAGAGGCACCTGCCCAGGGACTCAGCACCTGGGCCAGCTTGATACTGCACCCTCATTCTGTTTGGCTTTGCCATTTGGTGTGTGGCTGGAGGCAGTGTCATCCAAAGGCTAGTGCCAGTTGGGCAGGCAGCCTAGAGTGTCACTCCTTCCCCTAAAATGTTCCTGGGGAACTAGGGGTAAGGACCAGGAGTACAGCCCCTTCAGTGTAGGAACTGCCCCAGTGAGGGGTTCAGGCTGCTGTCTCCATGGCCTGTTTGGAAAAGACTCTGGACAAAGCAGGCCCTAGTGACTCACCTCTATTCTCCATTTCCGGTCTTAGTCATTCACCAGCTCCCACCTACCGCTGTGGGCTTGGCATAAGAAGGAGGGCTGTGTTAGGGGAGGTGGCCTCAGCTGCAAAGTCTGGTTGTCATGGTAACAAGTAGTCCCCTTTTCAAGAACTGAGGGAGTAAGGGAGGCGTGGGCCCAGCCATGGTGGCGCTACAGGTTCCACTTGCTCCCAGGTCATTTCTCAGGATGAGAGATTTCAGAGGTTCTTTTTTTTTTTTTTTTTTTTTTGGAAACACAGTCTCATTATGCTGCCCTCGGTAGAGTGCCATAGCATCACAGCTCACAGCAACCTCAAACTCTTGGGCTTAAGTGATTCTCTTGCCTCAGACTTCCATGTAGCTGGGACTACAGGCACCTGCCACAACGCCCAGCTATTTTTTTGTTGCAGTTGTTTAGCTAGCCCGGGCCGGGTTTGAACCTGCCACCCTCAGTGTATGTGGCTGGCGCCATAACCACTGTGCTACAGGCGCCAAGCCTCAGAGGTTGTCTTGACATGGCAGAGAGGTGGATCTGGTAAGTCCCCTGGCCTGGCACATGCCGTGTATACCCAGCTCTTTGGAAAGAGGAAGATTCTACCTCCCCTTCCCAGTCAGGGGGCACTGAGTGGGTACCAACCCAAATAGCCACATGCAGACCCCAGAAGGCTCCATGGCCTCCTAAGGAGGACAGGCTTCTCCTCCTGCCCTTGGGACCTTGTCTCAGTCATGGTCAGCCTCAAAAATCACAAGGTAATTTGTTTTTAAATACAGAAGCAGACTCCCTACCCCACACCTGCTGGACCAGAATCTCTAGGCTGTGGAGTTTGCAACCTCCTCTAGCTGATTCCCACATACAGCTATGGCTAAGAAACCCTGGCCCACAGGCCTCTGTCCTGAACTCAGACAGATGGGGCAGAATGTCCATCTTACCTGCCCTCACCCCTTCAATTCACAGTAGCTGTGACCTGGCTCTGGGATGAACACTGTGGGGAGGAGATAAGACCTCATCCTGCCCTCAGCTTTATTAAAATCCCCAGAAATTGCAAATAGGTGGGTTTTGTTTTTTCTTTAAAAAGTGCTATTGGTGGTCAGAGAGGAACCCCCAATTTGAGGATAAATCAAGGAAGGCTTCTTGGAGGAGGTAGTATCTGAGCTGGTCCTTGAAGGAGGAAGAGCAGGGGAGATGATCCTATAATGGCTTCAAAAGAGAATGAGAAGGGAGTTCCAGGAGTTTAGACTTGATTCCTTAGGTCAGCGTTTGCAATTGGGCAAGCAGGATTACAAAGCCAAATCCAGTGTTAAAGGGAGGAAGAGAGATTCATTGTTGTGTTCTGTTTAGCCTACACAGTGTTTTTTTTAGTATTTATTTATTTATTTATTTATTGAGACAGTCTCGCTATGTCACCCTCAGTAGAGTGATGTTTCATCACAGCTCACAGCAACCTCAAACTCTTGGGCTTAAGTAATTCTCTCTCTCTTTTTTTTTTTTTTTTTGGAGACAGAGCCTCAAGCTGTCCCCTGGGTAGAGTGCCATGGCTTCGCTGCTCACAGCAACTTCCAACTCCTGGGCTCAAGCAAGTCTCCTGCCTCAGCCTCCTAAGTAGCTGGGACCATAGGCGCCCACCACAACGCCCAGCTATTTTTTGGTTGGCGTTGTTTGGTTGGCAGCCATTATTGTTGTTTGGTGGGCCCAGGCTGGATTCAAACCCACCACCTTGGGTGTATGTGGCTGGCGCCTTAGCCACTTGAGCCACAGGCGCTGAGCCATTAAGTAATTCTCTTGCCTCAGCCTCCTGAGTAGCTGGGACTACAGGCCACCTGCCACCATGCCCAGCTATTTTTTTGGTTGTAGTTATCATTGTTGTTTAGCAGTCCCAGGCCAGGCTTGAACCCACCAGCTTTGGTGTATGTGGCTGGCGCCCTCCCTACTCACTGAGCTACTGGTGCGTAGCCCTTGCTATTTTTTTAAAATCTGATTTAGTTGCCAACATTAAAAAAACTCTGGTGGCTTCACATACAGATCCAGATTCCAGTTCTCTGGAACTTCTGGGCCTTCATCCACTCCTGGCTGTCCTCCTCCTTCCAAAGGGCATGCACTGTCCAGTTTGCCTGGTCTCTAGCTCTTTTATGGTCCCATAGCTCACAAACCTTTGGTTGTGACTCTGGCCGAGGAATTTCAGAGCAGGGTGTGGTACCACCAAGGCTGGCCGTCATGTGTTTGACGGGCTGGGGCCAGTGAGGGCCAAACGTCTTCCAGGCATGGTGTTGGTATCACAATAGAAAGGCCTGTATTTTATTTTATTTTCTTCTTCTTCTTCTTTTTTTTTTTTTTTTTTTTTGAGATGGAGCCTCAAGCTATCCCCCTGGGTAGAGTGCCATGGCATCACAGCTCATAGCAACCTCCAACTCCTGGGCTCAAGCGAGTCTCCTGCCTCCGCCTCCCAAGTAGCTGGG
>CAUYQV010139128.1:0-13619 GCA_963574575.1 Galagoides demidoff | reverse complement strand
AAATTTAATTGAGGGCTCCTGGAGTTGTAATTAACCAGCCCTTTACCAAAGAACTGGGATTTATAATTGTGACTTTTCACTTGGAGATTTACAAAGGTCTCATTCGGTACTATACCCTGAAACTTTGGGGACCTGCTTGGTATGGTTGGGCTAGATGGCTCTGACCTGTATTCAGCTAGTCTCTGTCCAATCCTAGTGAATCAGTGGCTGTGGGCTAAAATCTCAGCTGTGGAGATATATAAGCAACTAAGACACCCCCCTCTCATGTGACAACTGGAAGGGGAGAATCCCACACTCCCACACACAACAACACAACCAGGGTACAACCTTGGTGGATCCCTAGGTGATCAGCCCAGGTCAAGAGTTCCAAACCAATTGTCCTGGTCAACACAAACACTGATCATGTGGGAGAGTTCAAAAGGTGTTCAGCATCTAGGCAGGGGTGGGGGTGGGGTACACTGGCAGTTCAAGTGTAATTCACTCTGGTGCTCTGTGGAATGCAAAAGGCCAGCCCAGCAAAAGTCCAGGGGGCTAGTGCCTCCTTCCCCACCTTGCACCTGTGTCACATCCAGGCACTGGTATCCCCACAGGGCTATGGCCCAATTCTCTCCCATGAGCAAATGCACCAGGGATTTGGGCCTGCTAGAGTCAGAAGTAAGTCAATGCCTTGTCAGTCAAGTGACCACACTCTGCCACCGTCCTGCTGGGGGAGTTGAAGTCTGATTACCTCAGGTGCTCAATGGAAACTGGGGAGTGTTCCATCTGAGCTTGTTCCAAACCGGAGGTTAAGAAAGCAGCAAATGTTTTTCACCCTCAGAGATGGTGCCTCTGCTCCAGCTGCCCTGCTCCTCTGGTATCTCTGGAATGCAAAATCTAGCTCTCTCTGGCAGTCCTCAGAATTGGGGACATGTCTCTCCAAAATTTGACCCCAGTGGGATCATTCTATTAATGCTGCTGCTAGGTGGGAGGTATCTCCACTTAGGTTCCCATGCGTCAGTGGTTTCTGAGCCTCCACACATCATACAGAGACCCAAGCCTCCACCTGCTGCTGAGTTGTGAGTTGCTCTTTCTCAGCAGCCAAACCAGCCACCTTCTCCCTGTGCCTTTCTGCACTGTTACCCGATTCACAGTTACAGTGTAGCTGTGCTATCTCAGACCATGCAATTCCCTGTCTTAAGAAAGAATTATGAATGTTCTTGTCTCTGCAGGGGTTGGGTTTCTAGACCACCAGGACAGAGGTAAGCGTGGACTGGGAGTTCAAAGTAGCAGAGAAAATATTTGTTCAACCTTCATGCCAGACAAGAGAATGCCCAGGCTCACAGCAGGGACTCTCTAGAGAAGGACTCCCAACTTCCAGCAACTCACTCCCTGGGGTGAGAGAAGAGGAGCTCAGTTCACCGCTCACTAGTAGAGATCTCACAGCAAGCAAGCAACTGTCTTGGGGGAGGGGATGGACATGTGTCCTCTTTAGAGTTGGTTCTGTACTTGAAATTTGTTTCCTTGGAGCTGTAGCTTGCCTCAGCAGAGAAGATATATAATTATCAATCTTTTCTTTCAGCTCTGGTTCCACCCTTAGGCTTTGTTAGGTTCTTTCTGTCTGTTATCTCTCCCTTTGGATGGGAGCTTCTGTTGAAAGCTGGCTTCAGTTGGCTATCAAACCCCACTCTCCTTTGCTCTTATTGAATGTAAAAATTGGAGTTAGGGAAAATAGCCAAACCAAGGTTTTAGCAGAACACAAGGCACATTGAAACAAAATGAACAAACAAGCAAGCAAAAGAAATCAGGCACACAGACACCCAAACAATCAAAAACAAAAACAAAAACAGAAAAAAACTCAAATAGCCTCATGTAAGCAATCTCAGAAACCCTAAGAAGAAGGGGAGGGCTCAGCGCCCATAGCCCAGTGGCCAGGGCACCAGCCACACACACCTGAGCTGGCGGGCTCCAACCCGGCCCAGGGCCTGCCAGTGACAACCACAACCCAAAAAAAGCCAGGTACTGTGGTGGGCACCTGCAGCCCTAGCCACCTGGGAGGTTGAGGCAAGAGAACCACTCAGCCCAAGAGAGTTGGAGGTTGCCGTGAGCTGTGATACCACAGCACTCCATGAAGGGCAACATAGTGAGACTCTGTCTAAAAAAAAAGAAAAAAAAATTTTAACAATAACCCCTACAAGAAAGAGAAAGGGAAAAAAAGTGAAAAGAACAAGCAAGGAAAGAAAAAGGCAACAAAATTTTATATATATGTATATCTAAAACTATATATATGCTGTAGGGATCAACTTTAGTAGAAATATATTTATGTTGCAATATCGTTTCTGGACAGCAGGTGGCGCCATGAGTGGGTCCCAGGGTTACACGTGTCTCCTGGCTTAAATTGTTCTTGGTGTTGCCTGATTACCCACTTGGCGCCTAGACCTTGGTGAACTGTTGATTCCACCAATCTCAAAAAAATCTTCACAGGCAAGTTTCTCAAATTCATCCCTATGAAGTGCGGGGTATCCTGGGTCAGTTCCGAGTGTAGGACAACTATCTGTGGGTGAGATTCAAATCATAGCGCCAGGCACACACGGAAAGGTGCCTGCGGCAACTGCTATCTCCCAAATTCCAAAACAATGGCCTCTTCCTACGGGGAATCTTTCCAGACTGAGTGTCTCTCCCATTGCCTAACCGCGGTGGTGCTGCACCAGAGGGCACCCCCACTCTGGCCACCTAATTCCACTTGGGAGTCCACACTTCACCAATATTTCCACATAATACCTAGTTTCCTCACAAACTGGGAACTACAATCCTCCATGGTGGGGCCTGTTGCCACTGCTGCAGCCTGTGGCAGAACCTTTCCTGGCAGTCTCCGTAGCTCTGGATTACACTTCAAATCCAGCCATCCGCCACCTCGCTGCACACCTTGAACTGCCACTCTACACCAGTATTCCACACCAGGAATGATCTAGCCCACTCACTCTCACCTGTTGTTCCAGGAGAGCTGAGCTAAATTTCCTTCCCATCTGCCATCATGTTCCACCTTCTAAAAATCTTTGATACAGAATCTTTATCAAAAATATGATTTTCAATATTTTTCTCATTTTATATGTTGTCTTTTCTCTTTTTTTTCTTTTGTCTTTTCACTTTCTTATGTTGGTTGAAGCATAGAAGTTTTAAGTTTCGTTGAATTCCAATTTAAATATCTTGTGTGTTACCTGTGTTAATCTCTGCCTTTTAAATTATCACAGAAATTTTCATTTAATGTAATAGTTCATAAGATTAGATTTAAATATACTATATTTATATCTGTTTTTATGTGCCCTGTTTGTTCTTTATTTCCCCTCAAACTTTTTCCTGCCTTCTTTTGGATTAATTGAATATTTATCTTTTTAATGATCACTCTAATATTTATCTTTACAATTTACATCAGTAGTGTATGACTACCTACTTTCAAAAATACTATGACACTTTAAGTATGGTGTATGAACTTCCAGCTTCAATCTCCCAGCCCTTGTGTAATTTTTATCATACATTTCATTGATGTTGAAAATCTACAATACATTGTTACTCTTTTGCCTCTGTCAATTATCTTATAAAGTGACTAAAACTAAGAAAAAATATTTTTTATATTTGCCCTTATTTTCAAATTATTTTCAGAGCTCTTCCTTTCTTTGTTTAGGTTTGTGTTTTTATGCATTAATATATTCCTTGTTCCCAGAACACTTTCTTTAACATTTTTTATAATACAGGTGGCTGGCAATGATTTATCTCAGTTTTGTTTGGAGAAAAATGTCTCTATTTCACTTTATTTTCCCTTCATATTAAAGATACCATGAATGGGTATAGAATTCTGGGTGGGAAGATTTTGTTTTGTTTTATTGTGTTAGACATCTACTCACACTTTCTAGCTTATGTTATTTATAAGAAGTCTATAGTAACTTTTTCTTTGTTCCTCTATGCTTTTTTTCTAGCTACCTTTAAGATTTCTTTTTTAGCTTTGATTTTCAATGGTTTAATCAGGGCATATAGTGGCACCTTTTTTTTTTTTTTTCCTACGTCCCAGCCAAACCAATCTGCAATTGGGAAAGTCTAGGAAACTGGTGGGAAGTGAGAGGTTCCTGGCTCAGGTCCCTTCCATGGTCTCTTCCAGCTGTCCTCCACCCTTCCTCCCACCTGCTTCCCTCCTCTGTGGACACCTTCGCTTAGGCCCTTTGCCTATTAGCTTCTCAAGGGAGACCAACAGGAGACTCAAAGGTGGAAGATGGAAATATGTGTGACCTAGGCTCCCTTACTGCCTTGACAAAATTTGGGGCATGGCCTCAATGCTCATGGCAACACTTGGCTCCAGAAGGTGACACTTTCCCAATTCAAGAGCCTCCAGTTTCCTCTAATTGTCCCTCACCTCCTCATATACCTTGCCCCTTTGGATCTAAGAGTAGAAATGACTTGCCAACCACTCGTCCCAGGGAGTTTCATTTACCTTTTTTGGTTTCCCTCAACCCTGTCCACCCCTTTGTAAAGAGTCCTTTATTAGACTCCTTACTTATACTACTTAAGAGCACCAACTGTCATCTGCAGTGTCTTGATAAATACAGACTAGTGTAAGTTTGTGCAGAGAAGCAAGCAGCTTCCTGAGAAAGACATCTTCTATGGAATGAGAGTGCATACACTCGGGCTCAGCTGGAGGCGCACTGCACAGGGGATGAGACCAGGTCTTGGAAATAAAGCAGTTATTTATCTGGGGTTCAGATGTCTCACTGGGAAGCGGCTTCACCTCTCCTCATCTATATACACCAGAAAATGATGGTATCTACCAGAGTCAGGACACTTTCATCTCTAAGGAATAGAGAATTTGGACCCAATTGGCCAAGATAATTCCATGTATCTCCCAAAACAAGAAAATCGGTGGTTGTGAGGATGTGCAGTGAAGTTTCTCCGGCCTCCAGCAACCTCTCTACAATTCTGTTGCTTTGGTCTGCCCTTCCTTTCCACAACTTTGTCTCCAAACTAGTTTTCTTCACTGTCGAAAAGAGACAGTGAGCAGCAATACCAGCAATGCACATCCTGGTTCTTACCTGGTGTTAGAGAGTGACCATATTTGCAATTTTTATCCTTCTTCCTTTTCTTCTTCCATCTCTTTCTCCTTCCTTTCCCATTCCTTGCATAATCCTTTGTCTTCTTTTTAAAAAACCTTTTTCTTATTTTTGCTTTAGTTTTAATAACTTCTATCAACATACCTTCAGATTCACTGATTTTACCTCCCTTTGGCAGGGTCCAATTTGCTGATGGGTCCATCAAAAGGATTTTTAAAAAAATCTCTGATGTTATCATTATTATTTTATTTTTAGTAACTCAGTTATATTCTTTTATTAAAAAATCATTTTTATCTCTGCTGAAAAACTCCATCTGTTTAATAAATGTTTCACTGTATCCTTTAAAATTATTCCCTCTTCCCTGATGGTAAAATGCTGTAGTTTTTATTGATGTTGTGTTATTGTTTTAGTCTTTATCCAGCATAGACTAAAATTCATGATGACAAAGACTGGATCTAATTCACTGTTATATTCTTAATACAAATTGCTACAGTAATGATCTAACAAATTATAATTGAATGAATAAGGGAACAAACTTCTACATTAACAGTTACTACTGCCTTGGATTTAAGGTGTTGCCGCTTCCTAATAAAATGTACACTTAGCATCTTTTATTTTACGTCTCAAAGAAAATAGCAAAAATAACAACTTATACCTGGAAAAGAGAGTCTACAGTATTCACTAACTCTGAAAATTGAAAACGGACCTGATCAGATATGAACTAGGAGTAGTAAGAAATGTCAAAGTTCTCTACTGAAATGAAAAAACCTAGTTTGTGGTCATTATTTTTTATAAATGGCAGTTGTTGGAAAGCAACTGATAGAAAACTAGGGAACAAGAATTAGATGTGTGAGCACAGGCTGCTCTAGGGAGGCTAACAATCCAATCATTTTTTAAGAAAGCCTTTCTGGCCAAGAAACTGCTATTAACATAGGGCACAGCCACAAAAATGGACTCCACTACTCAACTCCTGGAAGCCACTGCTCCTAAGATGCTGATGGTTTGGCATCATTCCAGTCACTCCAGCCAGTTGGTAATAATGAGAAGGAGAGTAAAGCAGCCACTATTTGCAACCTGCCACTATCCATCCTCTCACCTCGTTTCACTGCAAGCCTGCCTAACTTCCCACTGCCAATACCTGCACCTCTTTGCCTCCACCAAGTACTGAAGGATATTTGTATTAGTCAGAATTCTCCAGAGAAGCAGGACCAACAGAGTGTGTAAACATGGGAGTGAGTGTGGGTGAGTAGGTATGTGTGGGGTAGGGTGGTATTTTAATAAATTGGTTCATTTGATGTGGCAAATCTGAAATCTGTACAATGGCCTAGAAATTCAGGTTAGAGCTGGATGTTGTAGCTTGAGCCTGTTGAGGCCTGAGTCTGCAAGAAGTCTTTTTCTCTTAAGTCCTCAACTGATTGGATGAGGTTCACCCATCTTATGGAGTGTAATCTGCTTTACTCAAAGTCTATTGATTTAAATGTCAGTCACATCTTGGGTCATAGTGGATTATAGTTTTGATATGCTGCTCAATTTAGTTTGCTAGAATTTTGTTGAGAACTTTTGCATCACAAGGGATATTAGTCCATACTTTCTTTTTGCTGTGCCCTTTCCTGGCTTTGGTATAGAGGTGATACTGGCCTCATAGAATGAATTGTGGAGGGATTCCTTCCTTCTCAATATTATGAAATAATTTCTGCTATATAGGTACCAGTTACTCTTTGAAATCTGATAAAATTTGGCTGTGGAACCATCTGGTCTGGGACTTTTGTTCATTGGAATATTATTTTTTATTGCTGCTTCAATTTTATTACTTAATATTGGTCTATTTAGAAGTTCTATTTCTTCCTAATTGAGCCTAGTGAGGTTATGTGTTTCCAAGAATTTATCCATTTCCTCAACGTTTTCCAGTTTATGTGCACAGAGGTTTTTATAGTATTCAGAGATGATGTTTTATATTTCTGTGGTATCAGTTGTAATATTTCCTTTTTCATTTCTGATTGAGCTTATTAGGGTCCTTTTTTCCTGTTGTGGTTAGTCTAGCAATACATCTCTTGATTTTGTTTATCTTTTCAAAATTACAATTTTTTCCTTCATTAATCTTCTTTATGATTATTTTGTTATCAATTTCATTTAATTCTGTTTTGAACTTAGTTACTTCTTTTGTTATGCTGGATTTGGGATTGATTTCATACCAAGGATGCAAGGATGGTTTAATATGTGCAAATCTATCAATGTAATTCACTACATAAACAGAAGCAAAAACAAAGATATGATATGATCATCTCAACATATGCAAAGAAAGCACTTGAAAAAATTCAATGTCCTTTTATGATAAGAACTCTTAGAAAATAGGCATACATCTGTAGCTTGGCAGCTAGGGTGCTGGCCACATACACCAGGGCTGGTGGGTTTAAACCCGGCCCAGACCTGCCAAACAACAATGACAGCTACAACAAAAAAATAGGTGGGCATTTTGGCAGGCACCGATAGTCCCAGCTACTTGGGAGACTGAGGTAAGAGAATTGCTTAAGCCCAAGAATTTGAGACTGTTGTGAACAGTGATGCCATGGCACTCTACTAAGGGCAACATAGTGAGACTCTGTATCAAAAAAAAAAAGGAAAGAAAGAAAGAGAAAAGAAACATAAATGGAACATACCTCAAAATTATAATGGCCATATATAGCAAACTCACAGCCAATATCATGGTGAATAGGGAAAAACTGAAAGCATTCTGGCTTAGATGAGGAGTTATACAGGGTTGCCCACTATCACCACTTCTATTCAATGGTGCTAAAAGTCCTAGCCAGAACACTCAGACAAGAAACAGAAATCAAGCATATCCAAATGGGAACAGAAGAGGTAAAACCATCACTCTTCACTGATGATATGATTTTATATTTAAAAAACCCCAAAGTTTCTTCCAAAAGACTCTGGAATTGATAAATAAATTCAGCAGACTCTCAGAATAAAAAAATCAGTGTACATAAATCAATAAAATTCTTATATAACAGTCAAGCTGAGAATAAAATCAAAGACTCAGTGCTGTTCACAGTAGCAAAAAAATAAAATAAAATACCTGGGAATATATTTAACCAAGGAGGTAATAGACCCTTTCAGGGAGAACTACAAGTCACTGAGGAAGGCAATTGAACAGGATGTAAAGAAATGGAAAAATATATCATGCTCATGGGTGACAGAATGAATATTGTTAAAATGTCTATACTATCCAAAGACACCTGCAGATTCAATGCAATCCCCATAAAAATACCAATGTCATTTTTCATAGATCTAGAAAAAATAATTCTATGCTTTGTATAGAAACTGACAAAGCAACCGTAAGCAAAAAGGACAAATTGGGAGGCAACGCTTTATCAGATTTTAAGCTATACTACAAGGCCATAATAATCAAAACATTATGGTACTGGTGTAAGGACAGAGACATGGACCTATGGATCAGAACAGAAAACCCAGATATAAAACCATTCTCATATTGCCATCTGATCTTTAACAAAACAGACAACAATGTACACTGTGGGAAAGAATCCCTTTTCAATTAAATGGTGCTAGGAAAAATGGGTAGCTACATGTAGAAGATTGAAACAGGATTCACACCTTTTACCACTAACAAAAACTAGTTTACAGTGGATAACAGATTTAAACTGAAGGCATGAAACTATAAGAATTCTAGAAGAAATTTTGGAAAAGCTCTTATAGACATTGACCAAGGCAAAGAATTTCTGAAGAAGACCCCAAAGGTGATCACATTAACAATAACAAAAATTAACAAACAGGCCCTGACTAAATTAAGATGCGCCAAGGAAACAATCAATAAAGCAAATAGACAACCTACAGGATGAGAGAAAATATTTTCTTGGTATAGAACTGATAAAAGGCTAACAAATAGAACCGATAAAGAACTTAAACAAGTCAACAAGAAAAAAAATCAAAGAACCCCATTAAAAAATAAGCAAAAGACATGGACAGAAGCTTTTTAAAAGAAGATACACTGACGGCCAATAAACACATGGGAAAAAAATGCTCCATATCTCTAATCATAAGAGAAATGTGAATGAAAACCATAATAAAGTATCATCTAACTCCAATGAGACTAACTTTTCTCAAAATGTACCAAAACAACAGATGCCAGCATGGATGCAGAGAGAAAAGAACACTTACTCACTACTGGTGGGGCTGCAAACTAGTACAAACTCTATGGAATGTCATATGGAGATATCTCACAGAACAAAAGTAGACATACCAGGGTGGCACCTGTGGCTCAAAGGAGTAGGGTGCCCCATATGGTGCCCCATATGCAGGAGGTGGTGGGTTCAAACCCAGCCCCAGCCAAAAGCTGCAAAAAAAAAAAAAAAAGTCGACATACCATTTGATCCAGAAATCCCACTATTGGGTTTATGCTCAAAAGAAAAAAGTAAACTTACCAAAAAGACAAGTGCATTCAAATGTTTACTGCAGCACAATTTAAAATTACAAAGATGTAGAAATAACCCAAGTGTTCATCAATGCATGAGTGAATTAAGAAGATGTGATATATGTATACCATTAAGTACTATTCAGCCACAAAAAATGGTGAACTAATACCTTTTAGAACAACCTGTAAAGAACTGGAGACCATTCTTCTAAGCAAAGTTTCACAAAAATGGAAAAAGAAGTACCATAGGTACTCACTATTAAAGTGGAACTAACTGATCAACCCTCACAAGCACATTTTGGAAGTAAAACTCAACAAAGGGGTAAGAGGGCAGGAGAAGAGAGTAAATTCACACCTAAACAGGCAACACATGCTACTTGGGTGAGAGACACACTTATAACTTTGACACAAACTGTACAAAAGCAATTCGTGTAACCGAAATATTTGTATCTTTGTAATATTCTGGAATAAAAAAAATCAAAATAAATAAATGCCAGTCACATCTAAAAATACCCTCTCAATATATAACATCTAGATGAGTGTTTGAACAAACATCTAGCAGCATAGTCTAGCTAAGCTGACACATAAAAGTAACCATCATGGCATCGATGTTTAGATTCAACGTGAAAACTCTGACAGTTGTGTTCTACACTGTTTCCAGAGTTCCTCATAGGGATTAAGCTCCAATTGCCCACAGTGATGAGTTGCTTGATAATGCAGCATTTATTGGTTTCTTCTCCCTTGCTGTTTTAATTTCTCTTCCTTTTACCAGTGTCTTCTGGAATTATTTTCTTTTTCTTTGCAGTTTTTGACTGGGGCCAGGTTTGAACCTACCATCTCTGGTATATGGGGCCAGCACCCTACTCCTTGAGTCACAGGTGCCACCCTGGAGTTATTTTCAAAGTAAACTCCTTGCAGTTGAATTATTGTCTATCAGTTTGATGCTGAGAGACTTCTAAGATACAGAACATAGAATTACCACAGTAGTGATACAATAAAAAATATTTGTATTCTGAGGTGGTGCCTGTGGCTCAAAGGAGTAGGGCACTGGCCCCATATGCTGGAGGTGGTGGGTTCAAACCCAGAACTGGCCAAAAACTGCAAAAAAAAAAAAAAAAAAATTTTTTTCTCCTACAGTATAGGTGCAATTCAGATATTTTATCTCTATTGAAGTTTCCTTTATGAACCCATCATTATATATTTTTTGTTATAAATAAATTATTTTTAAAATTGGAGAACTATTTTTTGCTTTAATTATAGTGATAAACCTTGGAGATAAAACATTCACTGGTTTTTAAAGGAATTTATAAATGATGAAAAGAATATAGACAATTTCATTAAAAGTTTAGAAGTTTAATAAAGGAAATGCTCAAATTTTGTGCTAAGAAACTAGGTTCAGGACAGTGTAACCTAAAGACAATAAAGGTGGAGGTATTAGCTCTAGATGTATACTTATATTTCATTTATTGGGTGAAGCGTATAATTTAATCATGAGTGATTTTATATTAAGCAATTTATTTTCATGCAGATTACAAGGAAATTGCCTACTTTTTTACTCTCAAATATTTTATGAAGTTGATGTATTTAAAATGCTTAACTTATGCAAAAATCCAAAAACCCTAGCATATTATGTTTTTAATAATTATGTGCATCCTGTTCTTAATATAACAGTTTTCTTTGAAATATTTTCATGTTCTTGTGACATGATTTTTTCTTTGATAGAATTTTTGAGATGACAGCCCAGAGATAGTAAAATATTTTGAAAAAGTAAATCTGCAAATTTTATAATTGAGGTAAGATAGTTACATAAATAAGGAGTGCCATACATGGTATGAATTTTACATCTAAAAGGCACATTAAATAAAATGAAGGGTGTCAAGTGGGAAATACATTATATAATACCAGAAAAATGTTGAAATGTGCCACACTTTAAGTTGCATTAGATTGAGATGACAGTAATCGTTATCCTACGGATGATTACCCAAGATAATCTGACAATGCTGGAAAACAGGAATATGTTTCAAAATATGTCAAGATTCATTTGCACCAGAATGTTTATTGCAGCTCAATTCAAAATTGCTAAGATGTGGAAGCAACCCAAGTGCCCATCAACCCAGAAATGTATTAATAAACTGTGACATATGTATACCATGGATACTATACTATTCAGCCATAGAAAAAATGGAGACTTTACATCCTTTCTGTTTACCTGGATAGAGTTGAAACATATTTTGCTTAGTAAAGTATCACAAGAATGAGGAAAAAATGTATCCAATGTACTCAATACTAATATGAAACCAATATATAAGCAATTTCATGCCCAAAGAAGAGAAAAATACAGGTATAGTCTTGCCAGGAGAAGAGAAAAGGCAGGGAGGGGGGAGGAGTTAGGGTGATTGGCGGGAACTCACCTATTGTGCACAATGTGAGGGTGTTCAGCACACCCCCTAGGTTAAGGGCTCTACTGCGACTTGAACTTTGCCTTGGAAATGCAAATAATGTAATCTAACCATTTGTAACCTCATATCAATCTAAAAAGAAAATGTCCTGATTCTTTTTAACTCAAAATATGGATCTCATTACCTTAGCTTCTGATCTCATTTTGTGTAGATTTATCTGCACTCCTATTGCTAATGTCCTTTTCACCAAAAATATTCTCTCACTCTAGATTTATAGGTCATGATAATCCTTCCAAGTTTATTGACAGAAACTTCAGTTTGAATAGCAATGCTACTAGATGTAATTGTTACACCCTTACCTTGATGCAGCATTTATTTTGAAATAAGAGTTTTTTCAATATGCCAATAGTCTTCTCTCTCGACCTTCAGAACCATGATAAGTCCCTTCTTATCATGTAATGCCAATATTTATATTCAGACCTTTCTCTGTGAGTGAGATTTATGGATAAGCTATGTATTACTGATTTGGATCTTAGGTATAAATCCTGTGCGTAAAGCTATTAACCTTACAAATCTACTCCTTCTTACCTAGAAATAATCATAGGCATTTGGCTCTTGTGATCACATGTGATTGAGTTTTGATAATAAATAGGTTTTTAGCACATGACTATTTAGAAGACTAAGAATTCTTAGTATACTGATGACTAGTAAAAAATCTCCTTAAAGAAGCCAATAGTATTGTTGAAATAAACTGATAATCTCCCTTACACAGAAGCCTGGTATTATCACTACCTCCAGTGGCAAATTCCTGGCAGGATAAAATACTTGAGTTAGAGTATGCTAAACTTATTCATTATAACCAGAGGGATTTTCCACCAACATGATGGCATTATATCAGAGAATAAATAAATACTAAAATTTTGGGAAATAATTATGATTGATGAGGCAATAAATGGCAGCTGTTAAGAACAAAGGTTTTGTAATTAGGCAGATGTGGCATTTACCCTGTGCCCCTGCCCCCTGCTAACCAACTAAATAAATGAGGAACTAACTGTATTCCCTTGTACCAGCCTCTCTGAGTCTCAGTTCTCTCTACTGTTCTCTCTACTGATCTACCCCAAAGGGTCTGTGTGAGCATTAAGGGAGACTGAACATGATAAGTGTTCTTGCACATGGCACTGCTCCAATGAGATCCATAGACAGCAGAGTGGTTACATCACTATACTGACTCACAGTGCTTTCCTTTCTACCATGTTTCCCCCAAAATAAGACCTACCCAAAAATAAGCCCTAGCAGGATTTCTATGCATTTGTCAAATATAAGCCCTACCCTGATAATAAGACCTAGTGATGGGCGTGGCTATGCAGATAAACATTTTGGTGCTGAGCAGTAAGGAAGACTGGAATACCTTTTATCTGCCACAGCTCCTTTCTCCAAGCTGTTCACACTTGCGCGAGTGCACGTGTGCACATATGGTAACCGCAGTCGCAGGCATCCGATTGTGCACATGCAAATGGCTAGGGGACAGGAGTTCACACATCACTAGTGCCAGCCCCACCAACAAGGTCAGCTCCCCCTGTCAGGTTCCAGAAGAAGATGACTTAACTATATTTGAATAAATGTAGATTGTTGTATTATACTTAATAAAAATGACATCCCCTGAAAATAAGCCCTAGTGTGTCTTCTTGAGAAAAAATAAATAAAAGACAGTGTCTTATT
>CAUYQV010139127.1:0-20346 GCA_963574575.1 Galagoides demidoff | reverse complement strand
CTGTGGTCCCAGCTACTTGGGAGGCAGAGGCAGGAGACTCGCTTGAGCCCAGGAGTTGGAGGTTGCTGTGAGCTGTGATGCCATGGCACTCTACCCAGGGGGATAGCTTGAGGCTCCGTCTCAAAAAAAAAAAAAAAAGATGCTAATTTCAGAGCATAGTGAGGTATAAAATACTTGGGTTTTGTGATTAATGAAGATGCACAATTTTAAAATGTGTGCAAAAAAAGTAAATGTATCTTAAGCACAAAACATTCCCTAATACTGTGGTGTATGCATAAGTACACTACATGGGATTTTTAAAAGTTTAGACCTTAAAATCTGCAGAAATGTGAACACCAGTTTTTAAACATAAGGAAGGTTGAGTTCAGAGTTTTAGTCCTAGGTGACCCTATAAATTGCATTTTCTTCTTTCTCCTTAAAGAGTTTTCTTTCACTATTACATGCTTACATTTTCCAGTCCCCACTCATGCTAGTATTAAGTGGTGTGTTTGTTTGTGACAAGGTCTGCCCCTCACCCCCCAAGAATGCAGTGGTGTCATCATAGCTCACGTCATTTAAAGTTCTTTCATGGCATGTGGCTAGAGGCTAACTATGGACAATTATTAAAAGTAGAAAGAGGAGAGAAAAGCATAGAATATAAATTATATCTGTTAACACATCATTTGATCCTCATTAGAATATAAGTTAACAAAAAAAAAGAATATAAATAAATGTCTGTCAGTGCATCCTTTGATCGACATATACAATATATTTATTTACAAGCTTGCTTAAGAAACAGTCCTTAATAGAAACAATAAAATGGCTCAGGGTTGTTGTTGTTTTCTAGTGTTTTATCTTGATGGAGAAAAGAAATGATAAGTTATCTGAGATGTCCTGTAACCCTTACTATGTATTAAACATTGTTTGAACATTCTTTTTCAGTCTACTACTTAACAGGCAGTTGACACTTTAAATATTCTTGGGATTGTTTAAGAATGCGATGATGTTCCCCTCAAATGTTAGGGAAAGAAGAGGGTAAAGGTAGAGAGAAAGGTTGTAGGGATTAGTTTAGCTTGTTTGAATATGGTAGGTTTTTTTGTTTGTTTGTTTGTTTTTTGAGACAGAGTCTTACTTTGTCACCTCTATAGAGTGCCAGTAGCATAATAGCTCACAGCAACCTCAAACTCTTGGGCTAAAGTGATTCTCTTGTCTCAGCTTCCCGAGTAGCTAGGACTACAGGTGCCCACCACAATGCCCAGGTATTTTTAGAGATGGGATCTCACTCTTGCTCAGGCTGGTTTCAAACCCCTGAGCTCAGGCAATCCACTCACCGTGACTTCCCAGAGTGCTAGGATTACAGACATGAGCCACCTCGCCGGGCCCAATATGATAGTTTTGTTATAAAACATTAGTTGGCTTGGCGCCCATAGCTCAGTGAGTAGGGCACTGGCCACGTACATGGAAGCTTTTAGGTTTGAGTCTGGCCCAGGCCTGCTAAACAGTGATGGACAACTGTAACCAAAAAATAGCCAGGCATTGTGGCGGGCACCTATAGTCCCAGCTACTTGGGAGGCTAAGGCAAGAGAATCACTTAAGCCCAAGAGTTTGAGGTTGCTGTGAGCTGTGATTTCACAGCACTCTACCGAGGGTGACATAGTGAGACTCTGTCTCAAAAACCTGTGGCCCAAAGGAGTAGGGCGCCAGCCCCATATGCTGGAGGTGGTGGGTTCAAACCCAGCCCCGGCCCAAAACTGCAGTCAATAAATAAATTTTAAAGCAATTAGTCATCATATACCTTTCTGGGATTATCTTCCAAAATTGTACTGGCTTTGTGTTCTATGGCCCTAAATACACACTAGTATTTGTCTAACCATGAATCCTGACTTTTAGGTTAGAATGTATTTAGTAATGCCTGGCAAAACAAAGACATTCTATATGGGTTAGTTTCTTTCCTTACTATGAAATCCCACGATCATGTTTTCATACCACTTCCTAAAACTGAATGTTTTTGTTATTTACCAAACATTTCCCTGGATAATATTTCATGAGCTTCCATAGGGTTGCTTTAGTAGTAGTGCTTTTACTTTTCCTATGGGAGTGACTTGTTTAATAGAATTTGGAAACTCATTCTATAGCTGGAATCTTACAAAGACAGTTTGGTGGCAGCCTTCTTTGGTTTTCAAGGACATCGTCCTGTTTTGCCTATTGAATGTGGTTCTCCTAGTGTAAATGTTAATAAGTTAAGTGCATGTCAAATAAGAATTTTCATTAAGCTCATCATATGTTTATATATTTAATAGTCAAATAGATATAATTGGTAACATTACCCCTTTGCTTTGATTTGAGATGCCAAATGATTGAAAAAATTCAATTTAGAAGGAATTGCCTTGCTTATTTGAGTGTATCATCTGTGCGTAATTAGGAGGAACTAATTTAATTTACCATTATCCTTTTAAATAATGTATATGATATCTGCTGAGATACTCAAAGCCACATGATTAGTGGAGTCATTGTGAATATTTTTCTGTTTCATAAAGTTGGAAAGTGCAACTTGCTGGAGCTTGGAGACAGAGTCACAAGCTTGATCCTTTGTTCATTAATATTATTTTTCTATTTTATTCTATTCTTACCTCTCAATCTAGGCTGCTTTGGGTTTTCCAAAAAAATCACATTTTTGATTCGGTGATGGAATGCCCTGCTTTTTCAACTCTGTCCTGATTCTGTGCCATTTTATCTTGATGTTTGGCTCATATTTCAGTTTTGGAAAGGGAAAGCTGGTTATTCATTTGGTGAGTCATGGTTGAGAATCACCAAGATGGTGCTCTTGATGGGGACTGAGGTCCCTTCAGCAAATGATGTTTTTTGTTTGTTTGTTTATTTTGAGACAGAGTAAGTCTCTTACTCTTAAGTTTTACCCTGTCCCTCTGAGGAGTGTTCCCTGGCATTAGACTAGCTTACAGAAACCTTGAACTCGTGGGCTAAAGTGTTCCTCTTGCCTCAGCCTCCTGAGTAGCTGAAACTACAGATGCCCACCACCATGCATGGCTAGTCTTTGCTTTTTCTTTCTTTCTTTTTTTTTTTTTCCTAAGTAGAGACAAGGTCTCACTCTTGCTCAGGCCAGTCTCAAACTCCTGAACTCAAGGGATGCACCCACCTCCGCCTCCCAGAGTGCTAGGATTATAAGTGTGAACCAATGTGTTGCTTTTTGATGATTCATTTTAATTAGCTGTTTAAAAAATCAGGGATTATAAGCCTCCCAGAGTGCTAGGATTATAAGTAGTGAGCTAATATGTTGCTTTTTGATGACTCATTTTAATTAGCTATTAAAAAAGTCATGGATATGATTTTTTCTATTATTAGCTAGAATAGCTACAACTATTATAGAATAGTGATTTTCATAGTAGGTGATCTAATTCACGCCCACGTATGAGAAAAACTCAATTCAAGTTGGGGGGAAGGAGAACAAGGGACGTGGGAGTGGGGTTTGGGGTGTTCCCACTGAATGGGCACAACATAGGGGTATATGGCATACCTTTTGGGTGCAGGACATAGCTACAAGAGGGACTGTACCTAACCAATTCTAATATTGTGATTTGATTGATTGTGTCCTAACATTAACCTGAAATTAAAAAAATAATGTTTTTTAGCCTTAGATTGTGAATTATGAAACTAATTAGGACTAGCACTTAAGAAAGAAATTAAATAATATTGGAATGTCACATGTAATAAAGGTAATTAAAGTGTCATAAAATTAGTATTTTGTGTGTAACCGGTTTATGATAAAAATTATATGTTTTGTGAGTTGATTTTCAAGGTTTCAAAGCCACTGCCTTGGATTTAAAGCTGTCTGATGCAATTGAACAATATAGCAGTTTGAATGACCATATGTTTGAAATATAAAAGTGTAGACTGGCAGGTTGCTTTTGACTGAGAAGCCAAACTCTGGTGTGAACCAGACATTCCCAGAGGGTCAGGACCCAGTTATTCCCATACCATTGGGTTTTGTAGGAGCCCAAATACTATTTTTCTGAGAGGCTCTGAGGGAAAGAGTTACCCGTGTAGCCTGTGGTATTGCTGCTAAGGCTGACTCTTGGAAATACTGTGTCTTACTCAACCAGATCTAAAGTCTCAGTCTGCCAGAATGTTGAAGTCACATTCTTCCCCATTGGGGGGCCTGTACTTTGCTTGGATGGCCAGGAAATTCTCATCCTTAACTCCCCTCTTTGTTAGGATAACCAACCTCCCCTTTCTTTCCCAGTGGAAAGAAAGTCTTAAGAAGATGGGAGTCAGCATCAAAAGTTACTTCTGTTTTATTCATACCATGTGAGTGTGCTTTGGTGTAGAAGCTGACTCACTTAGAGGAAGGTTCTATCCCTGGAATTAGAAAATTAATTCTTAATCAGAGTAATGCAGTGTCATGCTTTGAATCTGCTAATGACCTTTGGAGAGAGATGGCATGTGTTTCTCCAGATGATAAGATGCCCTTTCAGACTAGGACTCCACTTAGCTGGGTTAACACACTAACGGACGAAAAGAAGCCAGTAAGGCAGAAAATGACCCCTTAACTTTTCTGGCTCTTGCCCATTGAAGTTCCTCCAACTTCTCCTAGTTTTGCAGTCTACTCTCCCATTGAAATTGCTTCCTGCTGAAGTTGGTAGTAGAATTTGCAGTCTTGTATCACATAACTTTTTTCTTCTGTTTATTGTTTTTTTTAGTTTTTATAGAGTAGTCTTTAACCTAAATTTTTTACTCATCTTAGAGAAAGCATTTATTTTGACCTTATTCTTGGTGAAAATGAACTGACCCTGACCTCCCCGCCATCCCTGCTCCTCCCTACCCCGGCTCCCATTCTCCATCGGTCTTTTCTTATTATCCAGGTTAAAATACACACTCAAGATGGTAGCAAAGATTGAATCTTTACATATGAATTTTTTAATGGGACATTTTCTAGAATAGCTGCAGCCCCTTTTAGAGGACTTAAGGAAATTAGGTAAATTTGTCAACAGCATTAGAATTTCATGCTAAAATATTTTCTATAGATCAAAACATAGTGTAAGGCCAATTTGTCTTATAGACCCTAAAATTGTTCTTATGAACAAGTTAATGGTGAGGCGGTGGGGCCCAATCTTGGTCACCACAGTGCTTAATTTAAGTGGGGAAAGCAAGATGGCTTCCCAAAGCACCAGCATCAGTTTTGCCCTGAGCCTCTCCTTGGTTGTGAATTCTAATAATCACAGAATGTAGAGAAGAATGAAACTTGGTGTTTATTCTGCCTGTCATAGTTTACATAGTAGGAAATTGAGCTTCAGAGATGGGGTTCATTAAGATAGTTACTTGACAAGAGTGGTTTCAGAAGGGATGCAGAGAAGTAAGTATAGGGAAACATTTAGGAATTATAGTAGTAACACCAAATGACCAGTCGGCAGTGGGCTGAGGGAGAGGGCCTGTAGCTTCAGCATCTATGCAGATGAGAGATGTTCTTTTTGAAGGGGAACATGGAGGAAAAGTGTCCCTGGAGAGAAAGATTATGAGTTCATTCTGGAAGTGTTGTGTGTCTATTGCCTTTGTGATTCCAACACAAGTTATTATAATTGAATATACACAGGAAGGCTCAGCGCCTGTGGCTCAAGTGGCTAAGGCTCCAGCCACATACACCTAAGGTGGCGGGTTCAAATCCAGCCCGGGCCTGCCAAACAACAATGACGGCTGCAACCAAAAAATAGCCAGGCATTGTAGCAGGTGCTTGTGGTCCCAGCTACTTGGGAGCCTGAGGCAGGAAACTTGCTTGAGCCCAGGAGTTAGAGGTTGCTGTAAGCTGTGATGCCATGGCACTCTACCCAGGGGGGCAGCTTGAGGCTCTGTCTCAAAAAAAAAAAAAAAAAGAATATACACAGGAGGAGAAGCATGAGAGTCTTGAGTCTTGAAAGTTAGATAAAGAGAGTTATTATTTCCAAGAGGAAGTTATTATCCACAGCCTCTGTGAACCCAGTGAAGATGGAAATGGGCCCATGGGGTTTAACTATAAGGAAGTAGTTGGTGATGGTGGCAAGTGGCATTTCAATGAAGCTTTAGGCTAAAGGCCAGATGTGGGAGGTGAAGAAGTAGACAAAGGGAATATAAAGAATTGTCCAGAAGTTTGGGACAGTCAGGGGAGGGGAGAAGTGAGATATTACCTGTGGGAGAAAATGGGAGGGATGGTTTTCATTTGCTGTAGGAGAGAGTTGGGCATGTTTAAGTGCTAATGGCTAAGGGCTAGTTTTTCCATGGAAGTAATTTTCCTCTTTTCTGACTCCTGGCTTTCCTTCTGAAAGTCTGTGTAGTTACTAGAAATCATGGAGCACATCTTTAGGACCATCAGAGTTGCTGATCCATTATCAGCTAACTCTTGACAGCCAGCTATTGTTATCAGTCCATAGGCCTGCATTCCTCTTGGACTACTCCCTGTGTGCACACACTCCTGTTAGAAAAAAAACATCGCTCTGATTTGTTAGTGGGGGTCAGGAGAGTAAAACCAATTTTCCCTTATTATCAAATTGGCCTGTGAGTTCAAACTGGGAAATTAACATTTTAGACCAGTTTTTTTTTTTTTTTTTTTTGATAAGGAGTCTCATTCTGTGCCCTGGCTAGAATGCCGTAGCATCATAGCTCACAGCTACCTCAAACTATTGGGATTGAGCAATCCTCTTGCCTTAGCCTCACCAGTAACTGGAACTACAGGTGCCAGCTACAATGCCCCGCTAGTTTTTCTACTTTAGTACAGACAGAATCTCACCCTTGCTCAGGCTGGTCCCAAACTTCTAAACTCAAGCAGTCTCCCTACCTCAGCCTCCCAGGTAAGCCAGCATATCTAGCCTATTTTCCGTTTCTTGAATCCTAACAAAACATATTAGGTCCTGATTGGATGCCACTGACACCATGAAGTCCTGCGGGGTTACTCCAGCGAAGCTTGTATGCTCAGGCAGTACTCACTGCTCTCTCTCTTCCATCATACTCATTTGTGTTCTGGCCTGATTTCTCCCATTTGGCTGGGAACAGCATGATGTAGTAGGAAGATACAGAGCTTATTTGGGTGATTGGGGATTGGGAAGGGATTATGTAATCTGTTTCTTGGTGCTCTGTGACCAGCATTTTATGTACACTGATTCATTGCATTCTCAGAACACATTCATAGGACATTTCCCTTCATTCAACAGATGAGGAAAGTGAAGCAAAGAAAGCTTAAAGGGAGTTATAGCGAGTCTGACAGCCAGACGAGAGCCAACAACTAAGCTCAGAAATCTGACTTGAAAGCCTTTTCTTTCTCCATTATACTGTGTTCCCTTCTTTTCAGTCTTGAAGACCTTTTCAGTCCTGCTCCTTCGTTTAAAAAGTCATGTGATTTTACGCAAGTTATCTCAGTGAGTTTCGGTCTCAGCTGTAAAATAAGAATAATTATATTAATCTCATAGTGCCATGCTGAAAATTAAGTAAAACAAGGCTTATTAAGCGCTTCTTGCTGCACTAGGCACATAGCATGAGAAGAGTTTGATTTGAGGTTGCAACAACGCCAGGAAAAAAGACCCTGTGCAGACAGACAGCTACCGTAACTAACAGGGACAGAACTCTGGGTCCAAGGCGAGGCTGTTATAAGAGGATATTAAAAAGTAGGGAATTTGAACCCAGGTCTGCCTGATCCCAAAGCGCGTGCTCTCTTTTCAGTACACATCCTGACTGATTTTCCAGAGGGATCATTCAGGGATAGAGAGAAATGAACCAGTTGGGAACAATTTAGAATCACTCAAGACTCAGGGCTCAAAGTGGAAGAACAAATGTTCAATCTATAGTTCTGCAGACTTGGACCCTTGCTCAAGCCCCAGGCACAGGGTTCACATCCCTGCAGGGAAGACCCGAGAGATGACCTCCACAAAACAAGAAGGGGAGCAATTGTCCTCAAAAACCTCACCTCCCTAGAAAGTAGGTTTCATGGCCTCAGAAACTCTGGGGTGAAATAAAGGCAAACGAGACAAAGGGAGGTGTTACAACCATCATGCATAGGGTAGACTTTGGCCAGAAGTTGGCTCTTCTCATAGACATCTCCAGCCAGTCTTGGATACCATACACTCTGGTTAGTCAGGTTGACTTGTAAGGAGCAAGAGACACTTTATGGAAAAACTCTCTTCCTTCTTATTTGTTATCCTGCCCAGCAGGGGAGTATAGGATAGGGGAGGGGCACATAGGAGAGAAGGAACAAAAGTAGAAGCCACCAGGAAGAAAGCAGGCCCATCTGCAGTCTAAGCTTTGTTGCTGAGACACAAGGCCTAGAGGTGGGACCTTCCTGGAAACCATAGCCCTTATTGCAGATTGCAGCTATGGTCCTTTGGCCGCTTCCCAACCTAAGGAGGCATGTGGTCAGCCAGATTCTCAGTTCATCACTACCAATATGCACAAAGATTAGCACCTCCCTCTGGATAGGGCCCAGTCTTTTGGAAACAGAAGTCTGACCCAGCCACAGCTTGGGCAGGAAATAGTTAACCAATTAGGCCCGATGAAGTAGCACTTTGACCGAATTAAACAGGTTTGGGCACCAGAACCCTCACAAAGCATACAAGTAGTAAGAGATTAGACATGGAGGGGTCTTGAAGAATGGGAATGATAAAGCTGGTTTGAGTGATAAGGCTGTCCAATTTCCCAAGGTGAAGCAAGCAGGCTTTTGGCAATGTGGGAGAGGCAGAAACCTGAGACATTCCCTGCCAGGACATATGATCCCAACTAAGGTTCAAGAAACAGGATTGTAACATTGAATGTGGGAGGGCAGGGCAGGCATAAAGCCTCTGCCTAGATGGGGGCAGAACCTTCCAGGTAGAACTCAGCTTGTGGGCAGGGAAAAGAAATCCCTTTCTTGCCTCAAACCGGAGATGACTCCCTGATCCTTCTAAAGTTAGCAGTATCGGCCCTCCCTGAAATAATGGAGGACATTAAAAACAATAATCAAGTTAAAGAATATTTTAGTGAATATCTTAAAAATCAGAATCAGTGTAAACAATCAGGGCTTTTGAAGGTCAGCCCTCCCCCCCATGCTGCCTTCATGTGTGTACCTATAAGTCCAGAAAAGGCAAGGTTAAGAGTAATGACATGGTTGAGGCAGGACAAGTCTGACTTTAAGCATGGAACTTTTAGTTACTGCATCCAGAGAGATGGAGAGCCCTCATATATATCAGGGAATAATTGCACCCACCAACTTGGAATGGTAATGCAGGTCAAACCAGAACTAGACAGTAAAAGGGAAAGTCTGGCCAAAGGAGACAAATACCCAGCTATAGTATAGGGAGCGAATACCAGTGCCCAGGTATGAACACTGATCTGGTTTGCAGAAGGATCTGGTATTAGTCAACTTAGATACCATTTTACTAAGTATGGAAAGACTAGCTCTAACTGGTTACTTTTCCTTTGTTAGCCTTAGTTTCCCCATCTACCAGTATCTCTCACCTGCAGATATTTCATGGCTTCCTATGTAGTTGTGAAGATTATATGCAATGGGACAGCCATCTCCACTGGAAATATGAGCTCAGTAAAATGTTGGAGACCTTAGCATTGAAAAAGTCCTGGAACCCACCTCTGTGTAATCAAAAGTGAAAATGATATTGACTACCCACCATAGAAGATGATGGTTTCACTCTCATTTCTAACACCAGACCACCAGACACACATCCCTATTCCCCATTTCCTCCCAATATAATTATGTCATAACTTTTCTTTTGCAATGTGATGACCAAGCTCCAAGAAGATTACTAATCCCACTCTCTCACCTCCTTATAGTCATGCTCCCATGTAGTTCCACCCCACTTTAAATATAACTGACCTGTATAACCAATAAAATATTCAAATGTTTAATAAAGATATGATTTAGGCAGCCATGGTGGCTCATGCCTGTAATCCTAGCACCTGGGAGGCCAAAGCAAAAGGATTATTGAACTCAGAAGTTTGAGACCAGTCTGAGTCTCAAACAAGAACAAGACCCTGTCACCACTAGAAATAGAAAAATTATCCAGGTGTTATAAAGCATGCCTGTAGTCCTATCTACTTGGGAGGCTGAGGCAGGAGGACTGCTTGAGACAGGAGTTTGATGCCACTGCGCTCTACCCAGGGCCACAGAATGGGACTCTACCACAAAAAACAAAATTAAAAATAGACAGGATCTAACCCTACACTTGCACAATTTGGCCTCACTCACCTTACCCTTAACCCCACCCCTATAATATCCTGTCTTTAGCATCTTGATACTTTATCATAGATTGTTTACATTGATTCTGATTCTTAAGATATTCATTAAAATATTTTAACTTGATTATTGTTTTTTAATGTCCATTAAATTGTGCCCCCAAGGCAAGCATCCTACTTACTTTGCCTTAGTCCCAATGCTAACAAATTCTAGAAGCTTCTTGAGAAAAGACGCATGAAAGGTAAGTTTTTGATACCTTGCATGACTGAATATGTCTAATTCTACCCTCACACTAGATTCATAGTTTGTCTGGGTACAGAATTCTACTTTGGAATTTGTTCCCAATATTTTTAAGATGTTATTCTAGTGAGATCCAGAAATATTTGACTTCTGATCTTTTGCTTAACTTAATGACTAGTATGCCTTCATTGTCAATTTTGGAATTTTGTTTGTTATATATGTATAGGTTAGCCCTATTTAAAATGATATGGACTAGTTTGACAGTGGAAGACTAAAAGCTTATTGGAAATTCTGAGCAGTGAATGGAGCTCATCAACTTGCAAGTTCATTATAGGGAGACCTGGCATTTGGAAACCAGTTAGAGAAGCACACTGAGGAGTGGGGTTGGCTGGCCAAGCATTTAATGTGCATATGGATGCATAAGCTTCCAGTTGGCTTATGGTATCCCTGCTTTCAACTGTGCCTGAAGGGCACTCTATTTTACCTTCTCCAGCCAGGAGATCATCAATCTTTTGTCTATGGAGAAGAATAATAGATTTAGGAAGGGGTTCTAGAAATCTACCTTCTCAACAGCTTTCAAGCAATTGTTTATTTTTTCCCTCGACTTCCAGAGATGTTTTGAACCACCAATTCCTAGGCCGCTTGAGAGTTCTATTATTTAATCATAGGAGTTCCTTCATCACTCTGTGGTATTAGGATTCTGCCTACAAAGTCACTAGCCACCTGTCCATCTATTTCTCAGTTTCCAAAATTTTGTATATCTCCTCTTTTTCTTATGCAGAGGATTTATACCTCTAAAAAAGGATCCCTTTTTTTAGGGGATCAAGGCAATCCTCAGCTGGTGTCAGAAGGGATACCAAGCATGGAAAAGGAGGACATGTAACATATTTTGGCCTAGGATATACAAAGAATTTCGAGTCCCCAATTTTTTTTCACTTTCACCATATTGCAAATAAATGCATTAAGAGAGGGGAAAAATCCCTTCACTATGGGTGGTTTTAGTGGAATTTTAGAAGAAAGCAAAAATTTTTGACTGTGTTCAAGGTGCTGTCTTTACTGGGAAGTACCCTAGGCCTCTACTTAGTTTTTGTTTGAATTATAGAATACTGGCTGGGCTGCTTTGGAAGTTAAAAGTTTAGGCCCTTAAGGGAGCTTATTGGGTGCTCACAGAGTACAATTTCACTGTTGGTAGCTCAGTGTATTCTTCAAATAACTTTTTTAATTATAAAAATTAAAATTTAACAACTACAAAACACAATTATAAAAGCAGTTATTTTATATAGAGAGCATGGACAACATGGCCACATCTTTGTACGATAAAAGATGATACTACAGATGGATACTGGGCTTGCCTGCCTGGTCCTTGCCTTCTGGTAAGTTGTCTTTAGGGCAGGGCCTGAAGGAAGGACCTACCCAAGCTGGCTCAGGAGACGATGCAAAGACGCCAGGATAGGTTGCCTTTCTTTGGCAAGCCCCAGGAAGGCTAGGTCTTCACCTTGCCAGGTGCTATGGCCCAACCCTCACCTCAGGATGCCTCTGGGCCCCTACCTATGCTGAGAGATGCCTACAGCTCTGCTCTCCAAGGCCTGGTGATAAGAATGGAGCAACACACAGAAACCATGAGGCCAGTACCATTGAGAGGAGGAAAACGGGCTGTGGCACAGGAGAGCAGCAATCTGAAAGGGACATTCCAGAGAGGGAAGAGGAAGAGCATCTAGATCCAGAGCAGGAAGGGCTGGGGAGAAGTCAGACAGGTGAAAGGGACAAAGGGGGAGTAATGACAGCCGGCCAGGCTGAGGGAGAGGAGTGATTTGAGTGAGAGGATCCACGGGGAGAGGGTAAGAGCTGAGCAAAGAGGACAAAGAGGAAAATGAAATAGTGGGTGAAATTTATCTTGGCGGAAAAGAAAGGGCTTTGGAGGAAAGCCAGTGTGCTCACTTACTCCAGCAGGGAGGGCCCTTTCCAGGAACAGGAAAGACACATGTAGCTGTGAAGCCCAGAAGTTGCTGCCTGGGTAAGCCTTGATGCTAACATGTTCTGGGACCAGGCAGGCCTCTCACTCAACAGGACCTGCAGACACTACTGTAACTGTTAGGTTGCCTGCAAATCTGGCAAACACAAATAACTGTGATAATCCTTCCTCCTAGTCTGTAAGAGTTAACCCTTTCAAAGTGCTTTCCCTAGTTCTAACTCAGTCCCTAAAATACTGGGAACATGATGGGATGGTCTCATTATCCCCACTTGACAGGGTAAGAAGTTAAGACTCAGGTAAAATGACTTGCCCAGAGTCATAGATCAAGTAAATGGCCAAATAGACACAACAGTTTGGTGGTGACCTTATTAAAACCAGTGTTGGCTGGTCTAGAGGAAAAATGATTATAGTAGAATGTGACTCAATGACAAGAGGTAACACACAGGTGATGACTAGCTGAGCCCACAAAAATGTCCCCCACACAAAAATCTTCCTTCTTCAGCCACAAAGCCCAGAAAGGCAGTTGTTCCTCACCCTGGGCCTCAGGTCTCCAGGTCGCTTTGGTGGGGTTGTCCAACCTGTGGTCCACAGGCCACATGCTGATTTTGTGAAGACTTTTTTTCTTATCTGTGTGGTGTTGGGTATCATGAAAGTATGCACGGACCTTTTTTGTGCTAATCAGCTTTTCATTAGAGTTTGTGTATTTACTGTGTGGCCCAAGACAACTCTTACTCTTCGCATGTCTGGCAGAGAAAAAGAAATTTGGACACCTTGTAGCATCACTGTGAGACCTCAGTGCAGAGCCCTATATCAGACATGCCATTACTGAAAACAGTTATCAATTTAGTAATTAGGAGCCATAAAGGGCTCACTTACTTCGGTGATGTCAGATACGCTCAGGTGAAATTATTGCTCCTTTGTTTGTCAGGAGATTGACAGTCTTTCAGGTCTCTATCTTATCTCTGACTGACTTGCCTCCCCTCCTTATTATTTCAGATTGTGGTTAGCCTTTTCTGCTGATTGGCATGCAGAATCCATATAACTTAGGTGGTCATTTCTTCTATTGATACTGAACCTCAGGGAAGATCTGGGGACTTTGGATTGGAGGGTAGGAGCAAGCAACCAGAAGGTCTTGGGGAAGAGTTTTCTAGGCACATGGAATAGGAATGGAAAGCTTCTAGGGTAGGAATGATTTTTAGCAAGTTCAGGAAATAGAGGTCCTTGCAAAGTTGAAACACAATGGGCAGGGGGAGAGTGCAGGATACAAAGTCCAAGAGAAAGGCAGGGTTCAACCACAGGGGTCTTGCAGGCTGGAATGTGAAATCTAGGCAGAGACAGGCTGCTGGAAGAGATAGGAATGTCCCCTGTAGACTCCCCAATTAAATTATGCAGATAGCAGAGAAGGTGAGACTTGGGAAACTCATTTCAACCTAGCTGAGTTGCTGAAATGAAGTGGGGTGATCAGAAGGGAACACAGACTACCAGCTTGTAACACAGAGAGCAAGTGGCCTAAAGAACTTTATTAAGAGGCTCGGCGCCTGTGGCTCAATCGGCTAAGGCGCCAGCCACGTACACCTAAGGTGGCGGGTTCGAATCCCCAGCCTGGGCCCGGCAAACAAGAATGATGGCTGCAACCAAAAAATGGCCGGACGTTGTGGCGGGCACCTGTGGTCCCAGCTGCTTGGGAGGCGGAGGCAGGAGACTCACTTGAGCCCAGGAGTTGGAGGTTGCTATGAGCTGTGATGCCATGGCACTCTACCCAGGGGGATAGCTTGAGGCTCTGTCTCCAAAAAAAAAAACCTCTTAGGCTCAAATGATCCTCTTGCCTTACCCTCCCAAGTAGCTGGGACTAATAGGTGCCTGCCACAATGCCCAGCTATTTTTATAGAGAAGGGATCTCACTCTTGCTCAGGCTGGTTTCAAACTCCTGAGCTCAGGCAATCCATCCACCTTGGCAGTCCAGAGTGTTAGGATTATAGGTGTGAGCCACTGCGCCCGGCCTTCCAAAAAAAAAAATTTTTTTTTGAGACAGAGTCTCAAGCTGTTGCCCTGGCTAGAGTGCCATTGTGTCACAGGTCATAGCAACCTCCCACTTGGGCTCAAGTGATCCTTTTGCCTCAGTTTTTGCTTTTTACTTTATTTTTTTGAGATAAAGTCTCACTATGTCGCTCTGGGTAGAGTGCTGTGGCATCACAGCTCACAGGAACCTCAAACTCCTGGGCTTAAGCAATTCTCTTGCCTTAGCCTCCCAAATAGCTGGGACTACAGGCACCTGCCACAATGCCAGGCTATTTTTTGTTACAGTTGTCATTGTTGTTTAGCTGGCCTGGGCCAGGTTCAAACCTGCCAGCCTCTGTGTAAGTGGCTGGTGCTAAATCACTGTGCTGCAGGCACTGAGCCCCTTCCAAAATTTTTTAAATCAAGAAGCATCTGAGTAAGCATTTTATTTAAAATAAGGAAGTAATTACCAGAAGAAATTACATTAACAACGTGCATGTGTGTGTGTGTGTGTGTGTGTGTGTGTGAGGGAAAGAGAGATTGTTTTAAAAAACTAGAAAGAAGATAAAAAGTTTATATTAATTTGTAGAGAAGATTTTAGTTCCAAAGAACAAGGAGTAATGGTAAAAGAAGCAGTCAGGCAGAGGCACAAAGACATGTTCCTTGTGATGAGAAAAGATAATCGCCAGTCTGTGGTCGTCTTTTCTCTAAGTCACAATTTGATTGAAAAAAAAAATAAGGAAGAACTCTAAAGAGAAGGAAATACCACACTTTAGTGGGATACTCCAGTTGTTACATTTGAGACCTCTTCTACCTCTCATTATGATGGAAACTAACAATAATTTCAGATCTAAGAATCCAGGAAGTTACACAAACTGGGAAAGTTGGTTATTAAATCAAGGAAGTATGGGAAGTCAACTGAATAGCTGGGCTTTCTTTGTAATTAGAGTAAATGATAACATCTAGCATGCCAATTTCATGTTTGGTTTTTCTAAAGCTCCAAAGTTGTGTTAACAGTGGACAAGCTCCAACAAATTTATAAAGATTCATGATAAGTGAATGTTACCCAGGCCTGAAGAAAAAACAGGGTTAGACTAATGAGCTGTGATGGCTAATAGCAGAGGATTTGTAAGAACCATAGCTAGTACTTATCTCTTTAAATCAGAACCTAAATGATACACTTGAACGCTAAGATAATGCAGACATATTTGGTTACACTATTTTCTAATTCCCATTTTGGAGGAGAAAAGGTAAAATCATGAATAATCTATATTTACTGAGAGCCATATTTTTGGGAAGCTATTTGGATCATACTGCATGTTTTCAATATGCAGTATTTGATGTATTTCAAACATGTCCTAGGCACTTTACAGGAATTTATCCATTTAATGCTCCCAACAATTCTTTGAAGTAGGTACTACTGATATTCCTTGGGAAGAAGTTGAGGAACTGAGAGGTGAAAAATATAAGATCACAGAGCTGTCATGTGGTAGAGCAGAATCGCAAACATGCCCAACCAGTCTGCTACAACACAGCCCACCTGCCAGCAATCTCTACTGGCCTAGAAAAAATTAACTACTAGCTTTGCAAATCCTATTCCTGAAGCTAGCAAACCTTATATTCCTTTCTCATGGACTCCAAGGTCAGCATGGAGAGAGGCACTCTATACTCTGCATCACATGTGAACAGTCAGGCATCCTCCATAGGGTCTGGCCGGGCTTCGTAGGGATTGCTTTGTTCCTAACTTTATTTAATATGTGAAAAAAGGGAGGTAGTAATGTTGATGAAATTCAGGAATCATTCTAACTTGAGCTCCTGCCAACATTAGTGATACCAGTAAAGTCACAAAAAAAGGAAATGGAGCTGGGCTTGTAGTATCTCTTGCCTGTAATCTTAGCACTCTGGGAGACCCAGGTGGGTGGACTGCTTGAGTTCAGGAGTTCAAGACCAGCCTGAGCAAGAGCAAGACCCCATCTCCACTAAATAATGGGAAAGAAAAATTGCTGAATGTAGTGGCATGTGCCTGTAGTCCCCTGTATTTAAGAAGGCTGAGACCAGAGGATTGCTTGAGCCTAGGAGTTGGACATTATAGTGTGTTATGATGATACCACTGCATTTTAGCCTAGGTGACAAACTTTGATTTTAATGTTTCAGCTTTTTTTTTTTTTAAATGAGGCAGTGTCTCACTCTGTTGCCCCAGTCTAGAGTTCCATAGCCTCAGCCTAGTTCATAGCAACCTCGAACTCCTGGGCTCAAGCAATCCTCCTGCCTCAGCCTCCCGAGTAGTTGGCAGTAGGCACTCACCACAAGGCCCAGCTGATTTGTCTATTTTTAGAGGCGGGGTCTTGCTCTTGCTCAGGCTGGTCTCAAACTCTTGAGCTCAAGGGATCCTTCCATCTTGGCTTCCGAGAGTGCTAAGGATTACAGATGTGAACTGAGACCAACCAATTTTTCAGCTTTAAGTGGGGACTCTCAAATACCTATACTCTACAGCAGCTTTAGAGGCAAGCCCCCTAGATCTCTTATTCTACTCCCTCCCCAAACAAACAAAATAAAATAGCACCGAAAAGCTTACAGTCAGCTTTATCAGGGCTGCCTCTATCAAATACCTGTGAATAATTCCAGAGGGTAAGGCGTAAAAGAGCAGAGGTCAGGGAAACTGTGCCTCAAGAACACATGATGATCGAGGCTTCTGCTGTATGTACAGAAGTAAACAAAGCTGCCCCAACACTGACTAAAGGCATAAGGAAGGAATGAAAGATGGAAAAGAAAACAGCAATTAGAGCCGCTCTGAAAGTAATCACTGCCCTAAGGGGTCAGAGAAACTTACATTTCAGCTGATCCTGGGTGAGAAATAAAGAGGCAAATAAATAAATAAATAAATAAATAAAGAGGCAAGATGTCATTCATCTAATTCTATTTAAGTAGTGTTCAAAGAGTGAAAAGCTGTCAAATTCTCTCTCTCTCCTTTTTTTTTTGAGACAGAGTCTCACTTTGTCGCCCTTGGTAGAGTGCTGTTGTGTCACAGCTCACAGTAACCTCCAGCTCTTGGGCTTAGGTGATTCTTTTGCCTCAGACTCCTGTAGCTCCGACTACAGGCACCTGCCACAATGCCCGGCTATTTTTTGTTGCAGTTTGGCCAAGGCCAAGTTGGAACCCGCCACCCTCGGTATATGAGGGCTGGTGCCCTACTCACTGAGCCACAGGTGCCACTCATCTCTCTCTCTCTTTTTTTTTTTTTTTGAGACAGAGTCTTGCTCTGTCACCCTGGGGTATGGTGCTATGGCATCATTGCTCACAGCAACCTCAAACTCTTGAGCTCAAATAATCCTCTTGCCTTAGCCTCCCAAGTGAGTAGCTGGGACTATAGGCACCCACCACATTGCCCTTTTTTTCTGTTTTTAGGAGAGACAGGGGTCTCGCTATTGCTTAGGCTGGTCTCAAACTCTAGACCTCAAGCAATCTAGCTACCTTGCCCTCCCAGAGCCCCTGTGCTTGACCTCAAATTCTCTTTATGCTATCAAAGGAAGCATTTATTGGTAAAAAGAAAAAGTGGAGCTTCCACTATTCAATAAAACTATAAGTAGTTCTCCATTAGCTGAACCTCGGTAAGAAAAGAAATCACTTTTTACATCTCCTCTAAACCCTAAAATGGGTAGAAATGGGTACTCCTGGCAGAAGAAGCAGGACTGTCTCAACTGCAGGTTCATTTTTTCCACAAGTTTTCTATTGACATTTCACCTCAAGCCTACACAAAGAGAAGCTGCAGACTCAGCAAAGCTGACTGAGGCATCAGGTTCTCACTAGTTTAGAGACAGCCAAAGACTCCCGAAGGGAGTTGTCACTTGGCCCAAAGCTCTGGCAAGACAGGTTGATCTTTCACATCTTCCAGTGTCCTGAGAAAAGTGTGGTGGGCTAGGAGACTTGCCCTGAGTCTGGGCTACCTGGGGCAGCAGCCAGTGACAGAGGCAAGGGAGAAACTCTTTCTAAATTTTCCTTTTTGATTCCCTAATTAACCAGTTACCCTGATGAGGTGATTAGGCAAGTCTTTGTGATACCTGCTCCAGGCTAACACTGGTTTAGAAAAAAAGTGATTGTTGTGAAATCTGCAACCATGACATGTAAGTATAGGGACTTAAAACTATAGTCTCCTCTGGAAACCAAACAGACTAGTATAAAAATCCCATTCTCTCCTTAAACACACACACACACACACACACACACACACACACACACACACACACATATACATAAACACTGCCTACAATTTCAGGAGCTTATTATCCCTAGCCAGCGACTCTCTAGGGGTCCACACAAGGGTTAACTTGAATTTAACCACTCAGGCTAAAATCCTATACTAAGTAGTGAGTACAAAATGCCTATAAACAGAGGGGAAAGGAAGGCCTTTAAACAATTTGCTTCCAAAATCAAAAGAACTTGACTGGTTTACTCTCCAGTAATACATGGTTGCTGTAAGAGATTTAAATACTACAGAAGAGTAAAAAGAAAGTAAAATAAAAATCACTGTGAGGAAAATGGGAGGATAGAGGAGTGAAAGCTACGGAAAGTAGGTTTCTACTAGGGTATGAAAATATTCTAAAATTGACAGTGGTGACAGATACACAACTTTGTGAATAAACTAAAAGCCATTGTATTATACACTTTTTTTTTTTAGGTTTTTTTTCTTTTTTTGAGATGGAGTCTCACTCTGTTGCCCTAGGTAGGGTAGTGTGCTCTGGTGTCATAGCTCATAGCCATCTCAAACTCTGGGGCTTAAGCAACCCTCTTGACTCAGCCTCCCAAGTAGGTGAACTATAGGTACCCACCACAATGCCTGGCTAGTTTTTGTATTTTTAGTAGAGATGGGGTCTGGCTGTTGCTCAGGCTGGTCTCAAACTCCTGGCCTCAAGAGATCCTCCCTCCTTGGCCTCTCAGAGTGCTAGGATTACAGGCATGAGCCACCACACTTAGCCTGTATTACACACTCTAAAATTAGAGTAAAATATGAGTGGCACCTGTGGCTCAGTGGGTAGGGTGTCAGCCCCATATACGGAGGGTTCAAATCCAGCCGTGGCCAAATTACAACAAAAAAAAGTAGCTGGGTGTTGTGGCGGGGGCCTGTAGTCCCAGCTACTCAGGAGGCTGAGACAAGAGAATTGCCTAAGCCCAGGAGTTGGAGGTTGCTGTGGGCTGTGATGCCACGGCATTCTACTGAGGGTGATAAAGTGAGACTCTGTCTCTACAAGGAAAAGTAAAAAGAGTAAAATATATGGCCGGTAAATTATATTGCAATAAAGTTATTTTTTTAAATAAAAAAACACTCTGCATATAATTTCAGGAGCTTATTAGCCCTAGCCAGGGGCACTCTAGGGGTCCACACACCCCTGTGTTTTTTATTTTTTTAAAAAATCACCTGAAATCAGCCAGAAGTGGTGCCTCATGCCTACAGTCCTAGCACTCTCGGAGGCTGAGATGGGTGAATTGGTTGAGCTCAGGCGTTCAAGACCAGCCTGACCAAGAGTGAGATCCAGGATGGCGCCTATGGCTCAGTAGGTAGGGCATCGGCCCCATATACTGAGAGTGGTGGGTTCAAATCTGGCCCTGGCCAAATTGCAACAAAAAGTAGCTGGGCACTGTGATGGGTGCCTGTAGTTCCAGTTACTCGGGAGGCTGAGGCAAGAGAATCACCTAAGCCCAGGAGTTAGAGGTTGCTGTGAGCTGTGACGCCACATCACTCTACTGAGGACGATAAAGTGAGATTCTGTCTCTTAAAAAAATAAATAAATAAAGAGTGAGATCCAGTCTTTTTTATTTTTTATTTTTTTTTTGAGACGGAGCCTCAAGCTGTCTCCCTGGGTAGAGTGCCATGGCATCACAGCTCATAGCAACCTCCAACTCCTGGGCTCAAGCAAGTCTCCTGCCTCCGCCTCCCAAGTAGCTGGGACCACAGGCGCCCGCC
>CAUYQV010139126.1:0-26192 GCA_963574575.1 Galagoides demidoff | reverse complement strand
CCCTGGGTAGAGTGCCATGGCATCACAGCTCACAGCAACCTCCAACTCCTGGGCTCAAGCGAGTCTCCTGCCTCCGCCTCCCAAGTAGCTGGGACCACAGGTGCCTGCCACAACACCCGGCCATTTTTTGGTTGCAGCCATCATTGTTGTTTGGTGGGCCCAGGCCGGGGATTTGAACCCGCCACCTTAGGTGTACGTGGCTGGCGCCCTAGCCGATTGAGCCACAGGCGCCGAGCCAATTTTTTTTCTTATTTTGAGAGAAGGTCTCATTCTGTTACCTAGGCTGGAGTGTGGTACCATGAACACAGCTCACTGCAGCCTCAGACTCCTGGGCTCAAGCAATCCTCCCACCTCAACCTCCCAGGTAGTTGGAACTATAGGTATGTGCCACCACACCTGGCTACAAGTGGCATTGTCTAAAAAGAAAATTAAAATAGCAACTAAATACCCTATCTCCTGTTTTAAAGACAAGAAAAGAAGGACTACATACCCTAGATAGGTGAGGACTGTAAATTGATACCATCTTTCTGGAAAGCAATTAGGCAAAGTGTATCCCCATAAGTGTTAACATTTTCCCATTCTCTTTATCCTACCAATTCCACTCCTGGGAATTTAATTGAGAATGAAAACAAAGATTTAAAAACTTTTTTTTTTTTATCACAGCAATAGCTTAGAAATAGTAAAAATAATGCAAATGATGTAAGCGTTCAAGAGTAAGGGATTGGTTGAGTAAAGTGAGACACATCTTTGGATGGTATTACTCTGTAGCCATAATGGATGATCCTGATAGATCTATTTATGGACAATGAAAGATGTTTTCCATATACTGTCACAAAAGCATATTGTTAATATAAAGTGTTGTGTACAGTGTGTTATAATAAATATATATTTTTAAAGCTTTAAAACATATATACCAATTTACACACTAGCATTTTTGGGTTTACGGTTTGCAAATGATTGTCTATCCTCTTTTTGCTTCTCTGGATTTACTGACTGCTCTGTGAGGAATGTGAAATAGTCATGTAATTACAGGGCATGATTTGCATAAAATTATTAGAACCATATTTTAGGCTTTAAAATTCAAAAATGAGGAAAGCGGAGGAGAACTAATATTTATTAAAAGTTTTTAATGTGTCAGGCAATGAGTTGAGTCCCTTGCATAATTTATTTCATTTAATTTTTATCATAAGTGTCTGGGATATTATATTCCCCTTTACAGATACAGAAGCTGAGGTTTAGGATTAGGAACTACCCTCAGGTCATATGTACATTCATTGAGATTTGAAACCAGGTCTGACTCCAAAGCACTTACATTATTCATACAAGTTAAAATTTTCCAGACATCATTAGGGCTTACAGCATCAGAGGGGCTCAGAACAAACAGACCCACAGACTTCAAGGAGAAGTCTGGCAGACCCAGATGGACCTAGATCAGTGGCACATGAGAGACACAAACGGAGGGCTATGGAGATGGGGAGCCCTTCTGGCTGCAGTAACTGGGGAGGAAAATCTGATGTGGAACTTGATTTCAGGAAACGGCAATTGAGGTGAGGGCTTTACTAGAAGGTCAAAGCGTGTGGGTACAGTGGCAAGGAGGAAGAGTAGGAACAGATGGGGAATATGGAGTAGATGTAGGGAGACTTCTGGCATAAGAAGTACTAGACTAGGTTGCCTACATGAGGTTTATTGACTCCTATTATATAGTTGATCCCTTTGCACCTCATTTATTTTATAGCAGGAGAGTGTTTGTGTCATTGATTTTCACTTCTGAGTTTGCTTATTTGTTTTCAATCTCTTCATTTCCTTTCTGTTAGTCTTTGTGCCCTATTGAACATTTCTGAGCCTTTCCATTACACATTCACCAAAGAGCTAAGTGAGGTAGGAAGACATCCTGCTTGCAAGGGCTAGGTAGGGGGTCCCAAAGGCAGTGAACAAGCAGGATCATTGGTATACCACTCCCTCTTCCCTACCACCTGAAAGCCTTCAGAGCCCCAGAGGCACTGGAGAGGAAGAACAGGAGAGGAACCAGGGGTAGAGGGAGAGACTGAGGAGAAACTGGGGTAAACTAGGGATGTGGCTGAACTCTGGGACAGAATCCTGGGCCAGCCATAGCAGGGCATAGCAGGCATCTCACCTCTTCTACTGCTTGCATTTGACCAACTAGGGATTCTCTTAGATTGTACATTAAAATATGTATTTGGCAAGTAAATGCATTTTGTGATCCTAGATTGGAAAAAATTATTATAAAGTATTTTGGTAAAATTTGAATGTGAACTATGAATTATATAATAGTTTGTTATCAATGCCTAATTTTCTGAATTTATTAATTGTGCTGTAGTTATATAAAAGAATCCTTGTTCTTAGGAGATCAGTGCTGAAGTATTCAAGGTTAAGAGCATGATGTTGGCAAGCTACTCTTAAATGGTTCAGCAAGAGCAATAATCATGTGTGCATGTGTGTAGATTACATATCCAGAAATAAAACAAATGAGGGAAAATATTAACAATTGGTAAATCTCTGTAAAAATATGTAAACAACATTTTTTATACTTTGATCTTTTTCTATCTGTATAGATTTAAGGGTTACAGGTGCAGTTTTTTTATGTGGATACATTGTGGAGTAGTGAAGTCTGGGCTTTTAGTGTAACTATCACCCGAATAATGTATATCATACCCATTAAGTAATTCCCCATCCCTCACCTGCCTCTCACCCTGCCATCTTTCTGAGTCTCCAGTGACTGTTATTCTACAGTCTATGTCCATGTGTACACATTATTTGGTTTCCACTTGTAAGTGAGAACATGTGGGATTTAGCTTTTTGTTTTGGAGTTTTCTCACTTTCAATAATGTCCTCCATTTCTATTTTTGCTGTAAAATACACGATTTCCTTCTTTTTTATGGCTGAATAGCATTCCATTGTGTCTGTGTGTCTTTGTATGTTTATGTATAACACACTTTCTTTATCCACTTAGATTGATTCCGTATCTTTGCTACTGTAAATAGTGCTGCAATAATCATATGAATACAGGTACTTTTTGCTATAACAATTTCTTTTCCTTTGGGTATATATAGGGTAGTGGGATGAATTCAGCTGAGTATTAGTCAGTGTATGTGTGTGAGGATTAGAAGCAACATGCTCTAATGCTCACACATGATTTGAAACAGTACCAGTTTCCACAAGCCAGATTGGAAAGCCTCATGACTCATGGGGCACCCACCCTTCCTAGATGGGGTGGTGTGTCCTGTAATGTTGCACCCTCCCCCCCTTCATGATTATGTCAGTGAAGAACAGGAGGGGAGCCGGACTCTCATCCCCATCTACCAATCATGAGATACCTGTCCTTCACTAGAGTGGCAATGGAGGCCAGGTGAGCAATGTAGACCTACAGCCCCCCTGGCAATAATGAGGCACCAACACCCTTTCCCTTCTAGAAGAAAAGTCAGAAGTGTCCTGCTAAAACAGGAAACCTAAATAATATCTAGAGTCTTATAACATAATCCTCCAAATTCTATAAATATCTCCCAGGAAATAATAGAATAGCACTCATCATGTTAAGAACCAAGAAAAATCTCAACTGAATGAGAAAAGACATCAGCAGATGCCAGTCTGTGATGACATAGATGTTGACAAAAATTTTAAAGAAAATATTATAAAAGTGCTTCAATGAGAAGTTCTAGACATGCTTAAGCCAAATTTTAAAAATGGAATGTGTCAGCAACAAGACAAAAAATATGAAGAGGAGCCAATGGAAGATTTAGAACTGAGAAAAAAAAAAGTATAAACTAAAATTGGAGGAAGTAATGGCTGAAAATGTCCCAAACTTGACAAAAGATATAAACCTAAAGATTCAAGAAGCTAGTGACCCAAACCCTAAACCCAAAGAAATCCACGGCAAGGCACATTGTAATCACATTTATGAAAACTAAAACAGAGCAGAAGGAGAGAAGTGATACCTTGCCCATGGGGGAAAATGACATGAATGATAGAAATTTCTCACCAAAGACCATGGAGGTCATAATCAAACATCACAACATTTTGCAGGTGTGAAAGAAAAGAACTGTCAGCACTGAGTCACATATGCAGTGGAAACATCAAAAATAAAGGAGAAATTGCCTACCTGTGTTAAAGCATCACGATTTAGCATTATGTAATTTTCTACACATTTTAAAGCCAATTTTTAGTACTTTCTGATGTTCAACATAAAAGTTATTTTAGGGAGGTGCCTATGGCTCAGCGGGTAGGGCGCCGGCCCCATATATGGAGGGTGGCGGGTTCAAACCCAGCCCTGGCCAAACTGGAACAAAAAAACAGCCGGGCATTGTGGTGGGTGCCTGTAGTCCCAGCTACTCGGGAGGCTGAGGCAAGAGAATCACCTGAGCCCAGGAGTTGGAGGTTGCTGTGAGCTATGTGATGCCATGGCACTCTACCGAGGGCGATAAAGGGAGACTGTCTCTAGAAAAAAAAGTTATTTTACAAGTAAGCTGAATACAAAATAATTGAGGTAATTTGTAAAACCAGTATGTATTACATGTGTGCATTTCACACTTTAAAGCATTCCTTTGCAATATTCAATCACACTGTGTAAACCATAGCTTTTGATTTTTTTTTTTTTTTAGTATTTGTTTGGCGTATAAGCTAATCTTTGTTTGATTTGTTCATTTCCATTTAGAATCTTGTTCTTCTAGGGATTGTTTTAATTTAATTCATTTGAAGTATTGTGCTTGCTGTTTCTTTTCCTATATTTATTTCCTTTTTAGGTTACACAGCTTTTAGGGGCAGAACCAAGCTCAATTCTTATATCTAGATAAGCATTTGATTTAAGTTATCTTTGAGCTACCTAGTAATTTTATGAACATTCTATGATATCCTATGGGGAACTCATTCTGAGTTTTTCATTTAGTTGTATCTTCTTTGTCATTAAATAAAGGACATAAAACATGGGACATTTTATAAGACAATAAATTAAACACATTCCTTTTGATTTACCATAAAAAGTTAATAAGAAAACTTCCTCCCCTTCTTCAAATATGACATCTATTTGAAGCAGCTCTTAATCAATGATGATATATGGATGGGAAATAAGTACATGAGAAGATGTTCAGTGTCATTGTCGTTTGTGAAATACAGATTAAAATCACAATGAGCTATGATGATTACCTATTCAAATGATTAAAATTAAAAATACTGGTTGGCCTGGTGTGGTGGCTCATGCCTGTAATCCTAGCACTCTGGGAGGCTGAGGCAGGAGAATCACCTGAGCTCACTGGTTCAAGTCCAGTCTGAGCCAGAGGGAGACCAATTCTCTAAAAATAGCCAGGCATTGTGGAAGGTGCCTGTAGTCCCAGCTACTTTAGAGGCTGAGGCAAAAGAATGGCTTGAGCCCAAGAGTTTGAGGTTGCTGTGAGCTAAGATGCCAGGGCACTCTACCAGCGGAGATAAAGTGAGCCTCTGTTTCCAGAAAAATAAATAAAATAAAATAAAATCAACTGGTCCTGCCAAGTGTTGGCAAGGATTTGGAGCTATAGGAACTCTTATACAGTGCTGGTATAAGGTGGTACAGCCACTTTGGGAAACAGTTTGGCAGTTTCTTATAAACTTAAACATGGATGTACCATGTGATCTAGTCATTTCACTCCTAGATACTTAACCAAGAGGAATGAAAGTACATGTTCATGCAAAGAGTTTAGATGAATACTCATAGGTACTCTATTTTTAATAATAAAAGTCTAGAAACAACACAAACATCCATTAACAGGTGATTGTATAAACAAATTGTGGGGTATGTGTGCAATGGAATACTAGTCATCAATGAAAAGAAATAAAGTATTGATACATACAGCAACATGGATGAATTTCTAAATGATTACTGGGAGAAAAGAAGCCAGATGTGCATATTATAAGATTCCATTTATATGAAAATCCGTAAAATCCAAAATAACCTATTGTGACAGGAATCAGATCAGTGGTTGGGTAGGTGGGATGGAGACTGGGATGCGATGCAGAGGTAGCAATTACAAAAGGGCATGAGAAAACTTTTGGGGTGATAGATAGGTTTATTATCTTGATTGTGGGGATGGTTTCTCAGGCATATTCAGATGTCAAGACTTATCAAATTGTGCAATTTAAATGTGTGGAGTTTATTATATGCCAATTATACCTCAAAAAAGTCATTTAAAAAACTTTCTCTCCAGGAATATTATGGATAACTCAGTCGCACTTATAACATTAATTAGTTATCTATACTTTCTCATTCTTTTGGGGTAAGATAATAAATGAAGGAAGATATATTTTGGTTCAGTAAAATAAAGATAATTCTAATATGTAGAATTAACAGTGGGATGAACTGCGGACTGTCTGCACACTGCAGACATTTAGGAGAGGCTGCCAACTGTTCACTGGAAGTGTGGGATTTATGAGTTATAGAAAGAGCTTAACACTCGGTAGGTCCCTTCAGCAGGTGGAATTCTGGGAATCTCCAAATCTCTTTCTCATTCATAGCATGTTCCCTCTCTCTCCTCTTTCCTGCCTTTCTTCCCCTCTGAATTTCTCCCTCTCTTTCTCACTGGTGGTCCTTCTGCTAGATGGGCTCAGGGTCCCTCTCCCAGGTGTTCTTTGCCCCTTGAGTGACCTTTCTCTGAGGGTGATCCGTTTACCTCTTGCATTGGGAGGTATCCTCTTGACCCTGAAGGTTTTGGGCCCCACTTCAGACCTGCGGAATTAGAATTTCTAGGGGGAGGAGCCTTGGAATCTATATTTAATAAGCTCTCCTGATAGTTTCTCTGCATCAGGAGTTGAGAAGCTCTTGCTCGATGGCCTTTGAAGTGGCTTTGATGCCTTCTTCAGAATCGCAACCTACTTCTCTGCCTTCTTTAGTTGCAGTTGGTTTTTCTCAAGTGCCACACCAGCATAAAGGTGCTCTGTGTTCTATCTTCCTGCAGGTGTTCAGCATGTGACTGGAGGTTTCTAGGGTCTACCACAGGGCCTAATATTCACTGGGAACCAAATATAACAGAAAAATGAGTTGGAAATTCTAAACATCCCTCAAAAAGCTTTTTAGAAACTCTTGTGCACAGAAGCTATGAATGGTCTGTACTTGCCTAAACAGTTATTGCTGAAATTACTGGGGATGCTGAGTATTTGGAAATCAAATCCCAGAAGCAAATTAGCTGTGCTAGTTAGTTGTAAAAGGATCTGGCCCTGGGAGCTTTGATGGTAAGGACAAATGGGGACATGGGAAGAGGACTGGAGGCTTCAGGACTGTATGAACTGAGTAGAAAAAACTTTTGGCCTTCAGGGCCAGCAGCATGCAAGGAGCATCTGCTCCTTGTGACCTAGGCCTTTGTGACTTGCTGGGTATTGGTAACCAGGCCTTGGCCATTCATTGGAGGCATGGATGCAGTTTTCTGGGAAGATGAGTGTGCTAGTCTGTCTGGCAGTCACACGGAGGGCTTTGCTGATCTCTGACACTGGATAGTCCCCTTTGCCCTGGTGCCAGGGACTAGGGCAGAGAGCACTCTGAGTTGGGGCCAAGAATGCCAGGCACAGCCAAGGAAGATGACTCTGGTATAAACGTCAGCCAATAAAGTGGAAAATAAATCAAGAGAAGGAATCAAGCCAGTTCGTGTAGGAAGTGTGCACACACTCACCCCACCCATTGCTTCACATTAGGCACCTCCCCTGACTTAGCTGCCACTCCTGCAGCCACTCTGACACTTCTGAGAGGCAGGACAGGGCAGGGGTTAAATCTCTCAACATTAAACTGGGTTCAAGTCCCAGTTCTGCTTTTTACTAACCAGTTGTGTGATGCTGGTGAACCCAGGCTCTCTCTCAACCTGCTCCTTGATCAGCAGATGACCAGAGGACCCCTAGTATATGGAATTACTGAAGGACACTGAAGCTGCTCTCCTCCACCCTCCCCTTTAAAAGCAACACTTAATAAGCCATTGATCAGTTGAAAAGAAAAGTTCTGTTATGAAGAAGAGGCTCTAAGTGTACTTCCTTTAGTTTCTTAAAGTTTTGAGGTCTGGTTTTTAGGAAGTTGACATAACTTGACAAAGTACAAACACCGAATAAAAGTCTGGCAAAGGATCGTAAAATAAAATACATACTCATCACATTTAGAGGAATTATAAAGACAGTTGTAATATAGTAAAAAGAGCCCAGATCTGGGGGAGAGGCGCTGGGTGTGCCCTGGTTCCACTTGCTGCATGACATCAGGCAAGTCACTAAAGCACTCTGAGACTAGTTTCCTCATCTGTGAAGTGGAGATAAGGACACCCATCCCTCAAGGTTGGGGAAAGCCTACATATGATGGCAATAGAGATAAAAATAAAATGATGAACAAACAGATGAACATTGTTTATCTGGGAGTCTTCTAAACAACGAAATGTTGAAAACAGCAAAAACTAGTTAAGGTTTAAAGGACTGACATTTGTTAAGTCCTTACTGTGTCTAAGCATAGTAGACAATGTTTTTCATTTAATTATTACAGACAACATGTGAGATAAATACTTTTGTTATCCAATATTATAGATAAGAAACCCAAGACACAAGAAGTGAAGTGACTTGTCCCATGTTTCCAAACTAGCAAGTGTCAAAGCCTAGAACACATCTTCTTTCCCAGGGTGCTAGACTGCAGGTGCTCAAAGTCTTATCTTATTTAAAATTCAGAACGATACTGGGAAGACTGGGTATTATCATTCCCATTCAGCATGTGAGGAAACTAAGATACAGAGAAATAAATAATTTTCTCAAGTTCACAAAGTTAGTAAATTGGAGTCAGGGTTCAAACCCAGGCAGCCTGAACCCAGGCCAGTCTCTGAACCATAATATTTATGGAATTGTCCTAAAATTATTTTTAAAATAATCATTCATTTTCAAAATCATGGTATTGGAGAAGTTTCAACTCTTGAAAAAGAGTTGTTACAGTACAGAGCACAGGGTAATGGGGTGACCTGCTGGGCTGTGAATGACCTAGATGACCACATGGGCCCCTCTAAGCAAGGGTAGGACCAACAGTGATGGAGATCACAGTGACATCATGGAAGCAGCACTGTAAAAACCAGCTGTGGCTGATATGCAGCAACTGCAAGCCTTGGTGGTGACCATCTGTTTTATACAACTGAATTGCGTTTGTGCAAATATTTGTCATCAATCCCTTGCCAAATCCACCTGATAGAAAAGCAAGCCAAAAGGAACCCTTGAGAGGATGTGGAGGCTAGGTCAAGTGTTTTGCCAATTGTTGTGTTCTCTGGAGTTAACGTATCTAAACGTCAGTAATTCCAATAGTTCCAGCAAGCTGGAGTATCTGCGGTCTTGTCCTGAAATCCGTCCAATCTGGACCACCAGCCTTCAGTTCGTTCAGTTCCCCCTTTCACCTGCAGGTGGCAGCACGAGCGCCGACCGCGGCCCGGTGAGGGCGCCCAGTGAGTTGTCTGGGGATAGAGGATGAAAACCAGGTTAGACACGGAAATAAGATCACAGAAACTCCAACTTCGGATAGAACCCATCTTTCCTTTAAATCTCGACCTCAACTTAAAACTCTGCCCGAGCGGGCCTCGTGGACCCTGGGGACCCGCAGCTCCCGGCAGGCCCCAGGACTGAGCAGTGCAGGCGCAGCTAATCTTCTGGGTTGGTATTGGTCCCTTTTCAGTCATACCGCCGGCACCGGGGCCTGGCCTGCACGTTTGGTAAAACTTTACATAACTGCAGTCCCTGTCACCGAGAATAAGAGCCTGACAGGCCAGCTGCCCTCCCACGTGCTGTCCCCTCTAAAGACTGTGAGGTCACGCTGTGTAGGGTCAGGGCACTGCCTGCTGGCTGCACTTTGGCTCCCACTTACTGCAGGAAGAGAGGAATCAGGCCTGGGTCTGCAGGCTTGGGACAGAAGGCTTTTTCCTTTAGACCAGACAGCATGTGGGTTTTTGTCCCCCACCTTTTCTGTGCAGGGATCTTCCCTCCTCAGTCTCATTCTGTGCCTTGTCTCCTCCCCTTGAAGGGACTCTAATCACATTCAAACCAGACTTTCTGTGCCCTTCCTCAGGAATGCTTATATTTGTAAGAAGGGAAGTAGCTACAGCTGTATGATGTATATAATGGGGTGATTTCAGACCTGTGGATAGGCTCTGGGGGGAGATCGTTTTGGGCAGTGCATTTCTTTCTAGGATCCTTAAGTTCAGTCTCATAACTCACAGTTGGCTCATGCCTTACTTAAGACTCTTTGTGGTTGAGAGTCAAGTCAGACTTCCTCTTCTCATAGGGGAAGCAGGGAGATGTGACCTTACTAATCTGAGAAACAACTTGGAGCCTCAAAATAGAAAAAGAATAAAGCTCAGAATCTTCTTTAATCAACACTGATTCTCCAGGGATTGCAGTTATTTTTATTCAGCTGCAAGTTCAGGAGACACTCATTTTTCACATGGTCATCTGACAGGTAAAAACTAATACCTAATGTTTATAATTATGATAATTACCACTTGTGAACAGTGTAGCTGGCATCCATTGTCATCTACTGGTACTCTAAGATAAAGAATCATTAACTAAGTAGGTGGCATACTCCTTCTAGTTTATCCTCCTTCCTCCTCTCCCTGCCCACGCCCACCCCATGAAAGCAGGTGTAATTATTCTCTAAAATTATTCCTTCTACTTTCTTTATCTGAATTTGACCGTCTTTCATCCAGCTCAACCTTGTAGAAAAGATTTCTGTCTCTGGCCCTCCCCACTTCACCATCTAAATCCTACAGACTCTTCCCTAGCTTGACCACCCAGGAAACTGTCTAGATTATACATTATGAAATTTGATTATAGTTGATTAAACACATTGTTAAATATTGCCCTGACTTGTTCTCAGTTTTCATTCTGAAAGTATCATCTTTTGAACTTGGCTGTAAGCTTTGAGAGGGCAAGCACCCTATTCACTAATCCTAGGCTTAATAGGGTACTTTAATAAGATGCTTAATAAATATGTATATAGTAGATGAGCATCAAGATGAAACTTTATTGGTGAGAAATAGGAAATGTCACTCCCTCAGTCTTTCCATTGAAGTTTCCTGAGTTTCAGCTTTGTGCCGGATCCCATGCTAGACAATGTAGAGGAAATTAAATACGAGAAGGACATAGTCCTGCTCTGATTTGTAGGAGACAAAGCACTCATGTAGCTCACCAGAAGGCAGTGTAAATGCCTCAGGAGTTTTGGAAGCAGAGAGCCCTGAGTTCAGAGGAGCAAGAAGAGAGCACTTATGGCTTGTAGTCAAGGAAAAGTTCCCAGAGAAAGTAGCATCTGTGCAGCATCTTAGAGTCCATGAGGGATTTGAGAAGGTGAAGATGATGCATGAAATTTACAGGTGGAGGGAACAGTAGGAACAAAAGTTGGGGGAGGGAAATAAGCCCTAAAACTTATACGGGGAAACCAAGCAACTCAGTGTGAGTGCAATGATGTAATAAAAGTAATAATATCTGACACTTAAGGACCTACTATCTGCCTGATATGATGGTTTATGTATTTTATCTAATTATCTTCATAATAACACATAAGGTAGGTGCTGCTACTACTCTCATTTTATGGATGGGGAAGCAGAAGTTCAAGGAAGTTAGATAATTTATCCAAAGTGATAGACCACTAGGTTGGGATCTGGTTTTGGAGCCATGTCATCCCCCCTATAAGATTCGTGTTTGGGAAGAAGCAAGAACTAAGATTAAAGAGATGGTTTGGCAGGCCACATTATATTGGCCTTTAAATGTTAGAACTTACTTTGGTAATTTATAGGGAGCCACTGAAGATTATTGAATAGGTAAGTCACACAATTAAAGTCAAATTTTAGGAAGATGAATATGGCAGCAGAAAGTAAGATGGATTAGAGAGAACAGAGACAGAAGAGGAGGGAGAAAGACCAAGTAGGAGGTGAATGCAAGTGGGAGATGAAAATTCAAAGTCTGAATGGAGCAGTGAGAATAGAAAGGAAGAACTTGTTTGGGGAGACATTTCAGAAGTATATTCTTTAGGGTTTGGTGACTTGGTGAAGGAAAGAGTTGATTGTGACTCTAAGGTAGCAATTTTCAACCTATGGGTTGTGATCCCTTTGGGGGTTGAATGACCCTTTCACAGGGGTCACCTGAGACCATCCTGCATATCAGATATTTACATTACGATTCCTAACAGTAGCAAAATTACAGTTATGAAATAGCAATGAAAATAATTTTATGGTTGGGGGTCACCACAACATGAGGAACTGTATTAAAGGGTCACAGCATTAGGAAGGTTGAGAACCACTGCAAAGCATCAGGCTGAATCCTGAGGAGATGGCAGCACATGGCCAGGCATAGGGAGGCAGGCAGAGCTGGATAAAGATGGCTCCTCTTGGTTGGTTAGTAGTGATAATGGACTAAACTGGACTATATTTTGGTAGGCATGTACAATAAACAGAGGAGATGCCAGTCTGAAACACTGGAAAGGTGTTAGGCATGAAGGTCTAAGATTTGGGAAAGAAGGAACCTCCATAGTACCTTAGGGAGGAATTCTATTCAGGGAGCAGGGGGAAGACAGGTCCCAGAAGGCAAAAGAACGACTAGCCAGAGAGGATGGAGCTCAAGAGGCTATCACAAAGGCTAGTGGAGGAATTTTCTGAGGCAGAAGGGTGGCCAACAGCATCAAGTACTACATAAAGTCAAGGAAGAAGAGGCCTGAATTGCATTGGCAACTAAGGAATCACTGTATCTCACACTAGGGGAAGAGACGAACTCATTATGACACATGTACAGGATGGGGTATTCCATGGACATTAAAACCAGGTTTTTGAAGAGTATTTAAGGATTTGGCAAAGTGCTTATAATACAACATTAAGGCAAAAAGGGAAGAAAATGAGTGTGAGGGAGGATACATCTATGTCTATAAGGCAGTGTTTCCCCCCCTTCTTTTTTTTTTTTATCTCATGACACACTTGAACCTATAGTTGAACTTCTGCAGTACACTTAAATCACATTGATAAAAAAGAGTTAAAAAATATACTTACTGTGCTTTTAACTTCTTTTGAAAATAATTTAATTAATGATATTTAAAAATTTTCCTGGCATACCTAGATCCTCTCATAGAGCACCTGTGTGCCTCAGCACCCTGGTTGGAAATCACTGCTATAAAGCATTATCCCAAGTTTATTTTGTCTGCATACTTTTAAAAAACGAACAGAATATTAACATATACCAGGGTTTTCCCCTATGATCTCTTCCAGGCTCTTGTGCTGTTATTGAGTGAAGCAGAGTTATGGGCAGAGCTATAGAATTGGATGGAGATGTGAAAGCTTGGAGTTACTGGAATGAAGGATCAGGGAAAATTGGGTAGAGGGCAGGAAGGGGCAAGGGTGAGAAGTTGCTAAGGAGGCCAGAACAGCATGGGTAGGGCAGAGAGTTTGAGAGTGAGTCGGAGAAAGGACACTTTGCCTGGGTTAGTGAGATCTGGAGGAGACAGGTAGACATAGAAGTCTTTTGCACTACTGTTTGCCCATCTTAATGTGATTCCTTGTGCTGTGTATTTAAAAAACTTACACTAAAAAGTCTAAATTTATTTTAATGACTTTTTGAATATTGGATAGATGATCCCTTTGTTTTGTTTTGTTTTTTAAAGCAGAGAAAATTGTTTAATGAACCTGATTTCACCCATCACTCAATTGTAGCAATTGTTAGTGCATGGTCAATCTGCTTTTCCAATATCCCCACCTACTTCCCATTGCTTTGAAGCAGTCATTTTACTGCTTCCAAAGATATCTGTAAAATACACTTTTTTGTATAAACATAGTTCTTAAAAATATTGATTTCTTAGTGTTACAAACCAAATAAGTATTTAGGGTCTATAGGTTCTTGATTCTTATAATGGGTTTTTGCAGTACATTTAAATTGGAATCCACAGAAAGTTAACAACTGGTTACTCTAGCTCATGAATCTCTATTAAATTGTTGGTTCTCCTTTCAGCTCTCTTATTGTTCCCTGACTTTTTTATTTTTATTTTTTGAGATGGAGTCTCCCTCTATTGCCTAGGTTGGAGTCCAGTCGCACAATCACAGCTTACTGCAGCCTCCAGCTCCTGGGCTCAAGTGATCCTTCTGCCTCAGCTTCTCAAGTAGCTAGCTCTACAAGTGTACACGACCACATTTATCTAAGTTTGTAATTTTATTTTTCTGGAGATGGGGTCTTGCTATATTGCCCAGGCTGGTCTTGAATTCCTGGTCTCAGGCAATCCTCCGGCCTCAGTCTCCCAAAGCACTGGGATTACAGGAATGAGCCACTGAACCCAGTTCTTTTTTTTTTTTTTTTCTGAAGAAATCCACAGTCTGAATTTTGCTGATGATACTCCCATAGTGGTGTTATTTAACATGTTCTTCTGTCCTTGGGGTGTCCTATAAATTAGCAGCTTACTCTCTGGTCAGATTGTTGGTAGTTTTTATTTTCTTCTTTATATCTTTTCATACTTTCTAAGTTTTCCACTCATCCATTCTTACTTTTATATTCAGAACTTGAGAAGTAAATAAAATCTGTAGTTTGTATGAATGTTAGTTTCCTGGTTTCTATAAATGTACTATGGTTATATAACACACTAACATTTGGGAAATCTAGGTAAAAGATATATTGGAACTCTTTTCACAATTTTTTGCAACTTTAAAAAGTCTGAATTGATTTCAAAATAATAGAGTTAGAAAAAAGAGAAAGAAAATTTTCGTAGACTGGTAGAAATTAAAGCTAGACTATCGGGCATTAAGCACCAAAAGTGAAGAAAAAGATAATGTCTTAGAAACATTTTGCCATTAAAAAATGGGAAGAAATTTGGAAGTAGCTCAAAGGAATAGTTATTTTTTTTTAATTCTTTTTTAATGCTAGAGAAAACCTAAGCTTGAAGGCAAAAATGCCAGAGAAGTTTGAAGATATAAAAAAGTGAATAAAATCATTTGTTTATGTTTAAAATGTTCTGTAATACATTTTTGATAAATGAGATTATTGATGTCATAATGAGGAATTGGATCTAAAGCAGAGATGAGTTTCTCTGGACAAGGAAGTAAAAGCATCGCCTCTTACTCTGAAATAAGAGGAACCCAGGAAAGAATTGCTATGGATAGAGAGAATTTCTAAAGCAGAGAGAAACAGAGTTGAGGTTGTACTTTTTAAAAATTAAAGCGATGGCTGATGTTCAGGTTTCCGGGTTTGTTCTCAGCTGTGGAGACTTCCTCACACTTCTACAGGGACTCACAGATCCTGGAAGAGCTAGCAGCTCAATGGAGGCTGCAATGGATCCATCACAAATGCTTGGCCCAACCTTGATCCCGGAGTCTTCAGAATGCTGACTGAAGAAGATTTGCAAGATGTTTCAAGAGTCCTCACACAACTTCTTAGAAACGTTAATAAAGAACCTTAATAAACTATCTCTCAACCCAGGTACCTATTTCCTTCCCTCTCTACCAGAAGATTTTACCCCACAGCAGGATAGTGAAAGCATCTTCCAGGATATTAGAGATGGCTGGCCTCTTTGTAAGGAGAAGAGGAGTGTGGACACTGTTAAATCTGTGCAGAGAGAAAGGTTGGCAAGACTGAGAATATATAACAAAGGTATTTGCACCAGAATGTTTATTGAAGCCCAATTCATAATTGCTAAGTCATGGAAGAAGCCCAAGTACCCATCAACCCATGAATGGATCCACAAGTGGTATATGTACACTGTGGAATATTATGCAGCCTTAAAAAGATGGAGACTTTATCTCTTTCAGGTTTACATGGATGGAGCTGGAACATAGTCTTCTTAGCAAAGTATCTCAAGAATGGAAGAAAAAGTATCCAATGTACTCATCCCTACTATGAAACCAAATTATAGCTCTAATTTGAAAGCTATAACCCAACTATAGCCTAATAAGAAGGGGAGATAAGAGATAGTGGGGAGGGGTGGGGGAGGGAGAATGGGTGAAGGGAGGGTAATTGGTGGGAACACACCTATGGTGCATTTTACAAGGGTACATGTTAAATTTACTAAGTGTAGATTGTAAATGTCTTAAGACAATAACTAAGAAAATGCAGTGAAGGCTATGTTAACCAGTTTGATGAAAATATTTCAAATGGTGTATAAAACCAGCACATTTTACCCCATGATTGCATTAATGTACACAGCTATGATTTAATAATAATAAAAAAAAGACTGAGAATAAAAAATAAATAAATAAATAAAAATTAAAGTGACATCCTCAGGAGATGGTGAGAGGCATGGGGATGGACCTGGAACGTCATGAAGCCTTCAAAATTCCTTGCAAAGGCTGGGTTGAAAGCAATAGGAAACCAACTCCAGATTGATAACCATGGAAACTGGAAGGGCCTAGATGTGTTTGGGGAGTGGAAAAACTTAGCAGGCCCTGTGGTGCAGTTGTGATACTTTTTCTAGAAAAACTTGACAGTTCTGGAATGAATAGGTGGTGGGTAATCTAGAAAGAGGGTTGGTCTTGACAGAATTGGTATGTAAAAGTGTCAAGGGGCCTAAGCATGTTAACAAGGGCAGCACTGAATAGTTGGCCATAGGTCCAGGCTGAGCAGGAAAGTGAGAAGGCCAGGGGCGTCCCTGTCCTTGATCCTATGAGATTATGTTAGCCATCATGCCAGTGACCTTGATATATTGGTTTTTGAAAATTCCTTGTTTAGCAAAGGAGGATAGTTATTTCAGCACAGTGCAAGCCACAAAATGACAATATGGGAGTTTACTGTTTTTTGTAGGCTGTTCCACCTCTTGCAGCTCCACCCTGTCTGGATGAGCCACCAGCAGGTGGTTGTTAATGGCTTCAAAGAAATGAGTCTCCCTTCTCCTTTGGGGCTGTACCCACAGTCTGCGATTCTCAGCAACAGAGACTTCCTCAAGGAGGGAGAATGGGAATTGCTTCTTGTAGAGATAGCTTTTGTGTCCAGCAATGTCCAATCACTAGTAGATGTATTTCTCAGTTTAAAGATTTGTTTGATTTTTTTTTTCATGTCAGACGGGTAATGTGCCGACGTTGTAGCAAGATTTGTGGGAGGCACATCTCACGCATGCGCATGAAAACCCAATCATCACGCTTATGAACTACAAAAGGATCAAAGATTTGTTTGATTTTTTTTTTTTTTTTTTTGAGATGGAGCCTCAAGCTATCCGCCTGGGTAGAGTGCCATGGCATCACAGCTCATAGCAACCTCCAACTCCTGGCTCAAGCGAGTCTCCTGCCTCCGCCTTCCAAGGAGCTGGGACCACAGGCGCCCGCCACAACGCCTGGCCATTTTTTGGTTGCAGCCATCATTGTTGTTTGGCGGGTCCGGGCTGGGGATACGAACCTGGCACCTTAGGTATATGTGGCTGGCACCTTAGCCGATTGAGCCACAGGCGCTGAGCCGATTTGTTTGATTTTTAAAAAATTAGTTCAATCTTTTTATAAATTTCTCTTATAAATTTATAAATTTCTTTTTTATTTTATCTTGAAGATTACTGAGTCTTCTTAAAACTGCTATTTTGAATTCTTGGTCAGAGAGTTCATATATCACTATCTTATTAGGGACAGTTACTATTTCCTTGTTTTGACCACTTGGGGTGGTCATAGCACTCTCATGGCTTTTGTTTCTTGTGGATGTAAAGGAATAGTTATTTATTCCAGTGTTCTCTGTCTGGATTTTATTTTTTGTTGTTTTGAGACAAGGTCTTACTCTGTTGCCTGAGCTAGGGTTCAGTGATGTCATCATAACCCACTGTAACCTCAAATTCCTGGGCTCAAGAGATCCTACTGCCTCAGCCTCCTGTGTAGCTGGAACTGCAGGTGTGTGCCACCATGCTTGGCTAAGATTTTTAAAAATTTTTTTTGTAGAGATGAAGTGTCACTCTATTGTTCAGGCTGGTCTCCAACACTTGGCCTCAAGTGATTCTCCGGTCTCAGCCTCCCAGAGTGCTAGGATTACAGGCATGAGGCACTGTCCCAGGCCTTGTTTTGGTTTTAAATTGATAGATATTGCTTAGAGATTTATTGTAACTTACCTGTTAATGTTTACTTTTCTTTTCTTTCCCCCCTGTTATCTTGCTACCTCCTTTTGGCTAGATGGCACCATACACCCAAGTTTGCCTTAGTTCTAGCAATCAGAGTGCCTGTAGTCCCAAATGTCTCAAAGGAAATATCCAGGTAGTATGGAAAGCCTAGCTAGGGTTTTGTGCCTAGGGAACCCATGGAATAAACCTTCTACAGTGTGAAGCTGCCAAAAAGCCACTCTTATTTGGTGTCTCCAGAATTTCCAGGGATGGAGATGGTAGTCCCTCTCCCTTCTTTATTTCAGTCTATTCTCAGGGATATTTTTCCCTTCAGCCACTCTCGATGCTTCCCTTTGGTTGAGTCAGGGACAAATCTCCTGCCAGGGAACCAAGAGGGTGGGGAAGCTGGTTGTTCACTTTAATTTCACTTTTCCCTGAGTAGAAGCCGTGAGTTGGGGGAAATTTTTCTGTATATTTAGTGCCAAGAAGATAGATTATGGGGAGGAGTGTCATGCAAATGGAAGTCTGAGTCTCTTACCATCTGCTCAGAATTTTTTCCCCTCTTTGTGTCTTTGAGAACTGTCATCCTTATTTTTGAACTCTGGTTTATTGCTGATAATAATCTTGGCACTATATATTTGGTTTTGGTTTTCTGTGAGGGCAAATGAAGCCAGCTTGTTTCTATACTGCTATTTTGGAATTGAAAGTCTCTACAATTTTAAACAGGGTGGTCTGGGTGTAGACTTTATTGGGAAGAATACATGACAAAGACAAAATCTGAGCAGAGACGTGATCCTAAAATGTAAGTAGGCTTGGCATGTTCGAGGAATAGTTCAGAGGCCAGTGTGGCTGAACTAAGAGGGTGAAAGAGGTGAGAAAGCTGAAATCAGTTGCCTTTGCGAGAAGGAAACTGGGAGTAAGGAGGGTCTAGGCAGAGGATTGTCTTGCTTTGTTGTAAGTCATGTATGAGCATTTCATCTTTTTAACCATGAACATGTATAACTTTTATAAAAATAAAATTAAACTTAAAAATAATGAATCACAGAATGATGTTTTGAATTGGGTCCTGGAACAGAAAAAGGATACTAGTGTAAAAACTGGCAAAATCTGAATAAATGTTAGTTAACCATAATGCACGTATATACTATACATATATGCTATATGTGCCTTTTAAAATTTTTTTAGTTATTTTTTTATTAAGTCATAGCCATGTACATTAATACTATAATGGGGTACAGTGGATTGTTTCTATATCCAATTTGGAATACTTTCATCCAACTGGTTAACATAGCCTTCATGTCATTTTCTTAGTTGTTGTGTTAAGACATTTATATTCTCAATTTAGGGAGATTCACATGTACCCCTATAGGATGAACCATAGGTGTGATCCCACCCATCATCCTTCCTCCACTCACCCTCCTCCTTCCCCTCCCCTCCCTTTCCCCTTTCCCTGTATTCTTGGGCTAAAATTGGGTTATAGTTTTCCTATGATGGTTATAAATTAGTTTCAAAATAGGGTTGAGTACATTGGATACTTTCTCTTCCATTCTTGAGATACTTTGCTAAGAAGAATATTTTCCAGCTCCATCCATGTAAACATGAAGGAGGTAAAGTCTTCATCTTTCTTTATGGCTGCATAGTATTATATGTGCCTTTTGAATATATATACACTATATATTCACATATATGCATGATAAAGGTTAGTTAATCATAATGCACATATATACTATATATGTGTGCATGTATATATTTATGTATTTTATATATGTATAATGTAAGATGTTAACATTAGGGGAAACTGAGTGAGAGTTGAGAAATATGATAATTCTCTGTATCATCTTTGCAGCTTTTCTGTAAGTCTAAAATTGTTCTAAAATAAACATTTCATTTAAAAAGCCCTTTAAATCAAAACAGCAAAGATTGAATCAGTTCGTAAGATGCTGCTCTTTTCCTTCCCCCTAACTCTAAGCCTTGTACTCTTTCTTCAGTTCTAGCAGTTGGTCATTACTTGGTTAAGAGGATGTGTTCTACCTGTAGACCCAGGTGATCCTCAGATAGAAGGGAACAGGCCAGCAGGAAAGGGTCTATAGACCACATCTGCGGAGCATCCAGCTTGGTGGGTGATACTTAGAAGCTGAGAAGCAGAAACCAGAAAAGAGGCGTTTGTGTATAGAAAAATGTGAATACACAATTCCCTTAAGTTTTTAAGAAAGCAGAGTACCAAAAATATCTTTGTAGGACTTCACGTCTCTCTTAATCTCTGTTTCTAGAGATCTGTAAATTTAAAGAAGTAGCTTCAAAATGAAAATAACTCCAGATCCTCAGATCCTCGATCAGTGGTTTCTGAATCTTTCATTGTTTTCAAAAACTTTTTGGTGGGCTTCTGTTTTGGGGGGGGTTTTTTGTGGTTTTTTTTTTTTTTTTTTTTTTTTGCAGTTTTTGGCTGGGGCTGGGTTTGAACCTCTGGCATATGGGGCCAGCATCCTACTCCTTTGAGCCACAAGCGCCACCCTTCTTTTTTTTTTTGAGACAGTTTCACTATGTTGCCCTTGGTAGAGTGCAGTGGCATCACAGCTCACAGGAACCTCAAACTCTTGGGCTTAAGTGATTCTCTTGCCTCAGCCTCCTGAGTAGCTGGGACTACAGGCGCCTGCCACAACGCCTGGCTATTTTTTGGTTGCAGTTGTCATTGCTGTTTGGCAGGCCCCAGCCGGGCTTGAACCCACCAGTTTCGGTGTATGTGGCTGGTGCCATACTCATATGTGGCCGGTGCCATACTCACTGAGCTACAGGCTCTGAGCTGGGCTTCTGTTTTTGATGCCAAAATATTTACTTATATCAGTGCTTTCCATGTATACTTTTACATTCTTCAGTATATGAGTCACCAAAAAGGTGTTTTAATTTTTTTCATATGGTTATTTGTGTAAAGCTAGAAAAAAAAAAGTAAAGAAAAGAATAAGCTTAATTTTTAGCACCAATGCTTGGAAACCGTCTCTCCTAGAGTAGGAGAAACAGGAAATCTGTTTCTCTTCATGCTTCTTCCACAATTTTCGTCCACAATTTCTCTTCCCCTGGGGTGCTTCAGCTTTTGGGAATAAGAGCTAGGAAGGTATTTAGTATGCTATTTTTATTTTATTTATTTTTTAAAATTTATTTATTTTTGGGACCAGAGTTTTCCTCTGTCACCCTGGAGTTGAGTGCCATGGTGTCATAGCTTACAGCAACCTCAAACTCCTGGGCTCAAGTGATCCTCATGCCTCAGTTCCCCAAGGAGCTGGGACTACAGATGCCTGCCACAATGCCTGGCTAGTTTTTCTATTTTAGTAGAGGCAGGGTCTTGCTTTTGCTCAGGCTGATCTCAAACTCCTGAGCTCAAGCAATTCACCCACCTTGGCCTGTCAGAGTTCTAGGATTATAGATGTGAGCCATTGCGCCCAGCCACTATTTTTGTTTTTTATCCCATGACCCACCTCCTTTCAGAGCAAGCTATCTTTTAAATTGGGGTGACAAGAAAAGAGAAAGAGAAAAAAAAGGCCATCTCAGTCTATTTAGTCATATGTAGTCTACTTTCCTTGCATCCAGGTGTCTGTCTGGTGTATTTTGGGGGATTGCTATCAGTTAAGTGGTGATGAACATTTAGCACTCTGGAGTTTGTTTTAATTTTATTTGTTTTCTTCATACATTTTTAAACAGTATATGAGAAATACATCTTTACTGCAGAAAAATGAAACAAAATGTTTTTTTTTTTGTAATTTTTTTAGTATTGGGGATTCATTGGGGGTACAAGAAACCAGGTTACACTGATTGCATTTGTTGGCTAAAGTCCCTCTTATAATTGTGTCTTGCCCCCAAAAGGTGTGTCACACACCAAGACCCGTAACGCCTTCCCTCTCTCTGGGAAAAAAAAATTTGATAGACAAAATATGAAAATAAATTAAAAAATCACTTGTAATCGCAGAAATACTCACCCTAGTCCAACATACCACTAACATCTTAATGGAAGAAACCAATACAAGCTGGGTGCAGTGGCTCATGCCTATAATCCAAACACTTTGGGAGGTCAAGGAGGGAGGATCACTTGAGCCCAGGAGTTCAGACCAGCCTGAGCAACATAGCAAGATCCCTTTTCTAAAAAAAAAAAAAAAAAATTGGGGGTGGGGCTCGGTGCCTGTGGCTCAAGTGGCTAAGGCCCCAGCCACATACACCTAAGGTGGTGGGTTCAAATCCAGCCTGGACCCACCAAACAACAATGATGGCTGCAACAAAAAATAATAGCTGGGCATTGTGGCAGGCACCTGTGGTCCCAGCTACTTGGGAGGCTGAGGCAGGAGACTCGCTTGAGCCCAGGAGTTGGAGGTTGCTGTGAGCTATGATGCCACAGCACTCTACCCAGGGGGACAGCTTGAGGTTCTGTCTCAAAAAAAAAAAAATTAGAGGGGCATAGTGGGTTATGCCTGTAGTAGTCCCAGGACTTAGGGAGGCTGAGGTAGAAGGATCACTTGCACATAGGAGTTTGAGGTTTCAGTGACCTATGATGACACCACTACATTTCAGTCTGAACAATAGAGCAAGACCTTGTCTTAAAAATAAAAAGAAGAAGAGAAAAAAGCCCATCACATATAGAGAAACAGAGATAAGGGATGAATCCTGTAGTGTGTGAGCCTCTGTCTCCAGAAGCTTCTGAGAACCAGCTGCTTATGCTTTTGTGGCTTGGTGGTTTCATGTTTTGCCCAAAACATTAATTTTCTGTATTGGACAACAAATATCCTTTTGTTTGTAACCTTTTGGTTGACAGAGACCCAACTCAAATTTATTTGTACAAAAATAAATAGAAACAGGATGTCTGCTCAGATTATGTGAGATCATACCAGCTCCGCGTGGTCTGGGCATGCTACTCAACTTTGCAGCCTCTGTTCTCTAATCTAGAAAATGATAGCCGTGTTCTTCTGAGGTTTTTACTGGAATTGAATAGAAAAGGCATGGGCCTTGGCACATGGTAATCACTCAGTAAACTGGACTAGGATTAGCAGCAACTGGGCTGTCCCCTGAGCAGTGGGGGAGGTTGGTTGTTAGTGTTATTACCAGAAGTAATTGGAAGGCAGGGAACAAGGGAGTGAGGCAGGACCTTTATTTCTCACATTTGCACAACCCCGTAAAGTCCACGATAACCACTGCAAGAATTGCTGGTGTGGAAAGTTGTGCTGTCAATACCTTCTTTCACCATGAACTTCCCAGGCCCTAACTGGCTGTTTCTTGACTAATGGGCAGAATGCAAGAGAACTTTGAACTTCATCAGTAATGAAGGGAGATTTTGCCATAGATCATCTTGGGGAGCCATTAGTTCATAGTTTGAGTTGGTGGTTTCAGGCCTGCTTGAATGTGGAACATCATCTAAAACACCTCTGAGAGTTGAGGGTTGTTTGTTCTATGATGAGGGTATACTTGCACATTGTATATTTGTCCAGTGTCCATTTTTTGTCTTTATTTTCCAAATCAAATCCATCTTGAGGAGGGTATTTAGAGTCTAGTTAAAATATGTAATGGAAAACCAACCAAAATTTGGTAAAAAATCTCTTTGGAAATTATTGTCTTAATCTCTTGTTTATAGATCTTCAGCTACTCCTGCTAAATGTTCAAAGATTCTTTTTTCCTTTGTGAGATAAGTGTGCAGACATTTGTTAGGGGGGTATTCCTGAGATCGATATCTGGTTGGAGGAGGAAGGGAGAAAAGGATTGGGAAAAGAGAGAACTTGGCTGTGACATTCTTACAACACCCTCATTTGACCTTATACTGAGGAAGCTGGATTTGACCTTCAGAGTTGGGGTAAGAGGGCCAAGCCTTTAAACACCTCCAAGATCAAAGGATGGATGTTAGTTGTGGAGTTTAAAGGATGTTAATGGAATGGTTATTGAACACATCTGAGACGTAGTATTTTTTGGTGTGCAGAATCAAATCTACGTTGCCCAGCCAGAACTTGTGATGAACTAACACATACAAATAATCAGATCTGGCTTTGAAGATATATCCAGGCTCAAAAGGGACATGGTGTTTCTCACCAAGCCTTATGTTAGGTTTAAGGCTATTGTTCTTCCTGGGCACCAGGTCGGTAGCTCAGGTAAAGCTGTCATCCTGAGCATGGTGGAGGCTGGGTTTTAGACTTGTGAGCCAAGCAAACGGGTTTTTCCTAAGTATGGTTAACAAACTATCGCACCCCACACAACCCATTGTGTTTTTCCTACTGGAATAAAACTCCATTAAAACTGAACAGCAATTAAATAATTTCTAATCTCTACCATACATATAGGCAAGCTGCAATTTAGAGCAAGATTTAAAGAGATAGTCTCTGAGTTTTTTCCCCACTATCTGTCTCAAAAGTAGGGAATCTTTGTTTAATCTGACTCCAGGTCTTTGTGTTTGACTATAACACTCAGCTTGCATCTTCTGTGGCTTCTCTATGTCCCAGTTGCGACTTCAGGAGCCCTGATCAGTGCGATCAAAGTTGTAATTTAAAGCTTTTGGGAGGCCCAGGCTTTCTCTGTGCTGGACAGATATCAATCCTCTTTATCGGACCAGTCCTCCACTTTGTTGCTCTGTATAATAGAGAAAAGCAGTTTCCTGCTCCTGGTGACTTAGCAAAACACTGAATAAGAGCAAGAGATTATGGCCACAGCAGGTGTACACAGCGGGGCCCTCTCCAAACCCCCTCTACTCTAGGCCATTTTTTAATCAGAAGAGTCATCGGTTTCTCTTTTCAAAGGAGCTGGACTCCTTTGCCTCTTCATGGGGTAGAGAACAGATCAATGAATGATTAAACTCAGTGTCAGAATGCAGCTCTTTCTCTCTGCAAAAGTTTCCAGACCGCTTCCACCTAGTCATTAATTTCTTGAAATTATTTTCACTTTTATCTAAGAAGCACATGTATAGCTGAAAAAGTCAAACAATACCAAAAGGATTCGAAGGAAAAACAGCTGTCTCCTGTCTAATCTACTCTTTTTTGTGTCCCCCCCACTTGACTATTTATGTCTGTTTTTTCTATGTGATATGTCTTATCATTGGTTTGAATCATCAATTTTTTACACTTTATCTTTTGATTTTCTTATAGATTAAAGGAGATATAATTTTCTGTACCTCTCCTTCACTTCCTGCCCCTCTTTCTGCCAATATAGCTATATTGTATTGTCCTTTTGATTAAATCCAATTTCAGCACTTATATTATTATGATTGTGCAAATATTATTTCTTTGCAGAGGCAAGAGAGGCAAGGGTGTATTATAATTATGCTTTATATTTATAGACTTTTGAATATTCCTATGTTAGTATTTGCCTTTTCCCCTCTATTTGTATCAGTTACTTGGTTCCTTTGGGTAGTCTCTTAACATCTGATTATTCATACGGTTAAATGCATCAGATCACTTACCAGGTAACTTTCTTGCCTCCATCCTCTTGCTGCACAGAATGGCTCTGGGACTTATTTTCATCCTCCTGGAAATCCCCTCTGACTCCTGCCTGTCTAATCCCATTTCCTGGTTCCTGAGTCTTACTCTTTTTTGATTTATTGACTCTCATTTTCTTGGATCACATTCTCAAATAGCTTCTTGAGAAAGAGTGCATGGGAGAAAAGTTTTTAGAGAACTTTCAAGCCTGCATTTGCTTTATTCTCACACTTGACTGATAATTTGGCTGGGTATAGAATTTTAGATCGAAAACAATTTCTCCCCTTTGGAATTCTGAAAGCGATGTTCCACATTTTCTACCTTCCTATCTTATAACTTTGAAGTGGCCATTCATATTAGTATTTTGATGTCATCTTTTTTTTCTTCTTTATTCTTTTATTTTTTTGAGACAGAGTCTCACTATGTCACCCTTGGTAGAGTGCTGTGGCATCACAGCTCACAGCAACTTCAAACTCTTGGGCTTAAGCGATTTTCTTGCCTCAGCCTCCCAAGTAGTTGAGTCTACAGGCACCTGCCCTAACATTGGCTATGTTTTTCTTCTTTAGAAATTTATCCCTGGTGTTCTGAAATGTTATCATGATTTAAATTGTATTCTTTGCCTGACACTTGATGGGCAGTTTCAGTCTAAAGATTCACATCTTTTCATTTGAAGAATTTTTCTTGAACTCTTAGATTTCTTCCCTTAATATTTTTTTTCTCTTTCTAGAATTCTTACTGATTCAACAAATTCTTATTGATTC
>CAUYQV010139122.1:0-42154 GCA_963574575.1 Galagoides demidoff | reverse complement strand
GCAACCAAAAAATGGCCGGGCGTTGTGGCGGGCGCCTGGTATCCCAGCTACTTGGGAGGCGGAGGCAGGAGACTCACTTGAGCCCAGGAGTTGGAGGTTGCTGTGAGCTGTGATGCCATGGCACTCTACCCAGGGGGATAGATTGAGACTCCGTCTCAAAAAAAAAAAAAAAAAAAAAAAAAAGAAAATGGAAAAGCAACTCACAGAAACCAGAAAACAATTCAGGTCATAAACCCAAAAAAATCATTAAAAGGATTGACATATTTAACAGAAAAAAAAGAAAAACTTTCCAAAATGAACATTCATTTAAGGAAATAAAAAACCCAGTGGAAAGTTTTAAGAATAGACTAAACCAGGCAACCAGGCAGAAGAAAGAATATCAGAGCTTGAAGGCAACTCTTGAATTAAATCAATCAGTAAGAAGTAAAGAAGATAGAATTAAGAATAAAGAATACAGAATAAAGAAGACAGAACAAAACCTACAAGAAATGTGGGATTACATAAAATGACTAAATATAAGGATTATATAGGCATCCCCAAGGGTGAAGAAGAAAATGCACAAGGGCTGGAAAACCTATTTGTGGGACTAATTGAGGAAAATATCCCTTGTCTTATAAGAGATTTAGACATCCAGGTACTAAAAGCTCAAATAACGCTTGTGAAATTTATTGCAAAGAAACAGCCACTGAGACACAGTCATCAGACTGGCCAAAATCAAAAGAAGGCACAACTCCTATGAGCCATGAAGTGAAAACATGAAGTAACTTACAAAGGAAAACCCATCAGGCTAACTAAAATTTTCTCAACTGAAATTTTAGAAGCCAGAAGGGACTGAGGCCCCAACTTCAGTTTTCTTAAACAGAACAACTGCCAGACTAGAATTTTATAGAATTTTCATCTTTATGAAATTAAGTTTCATTTAGGAAAAAGAAATAAAGATTTGTCCAGACAAGTGAACAATGAGGAAATCTGTCAAAACTAGACCTGCCCTACAGGAAGTACTCAGAATCACATAATATATAGATTAACATGATAGACACCCACCAGTGTAAAACCACCTAAAAGCTAAAAGTTCTAGAGCTCATATAAAACAATAACATAAGAGATAAATCAAAGGAATAAAGTACTAAACAGATGAAAAAAAAAAAACCCAGCATCCCTGGATGGTGCCTGTGGCTCAGTGAATAGGGTGCTGAACCCATATACCAAGGGTAGTGGGTTCAAACCCAGCCCCAGCCAAACTGCAACAAAAAAATAGACGGGCGTTGTGGCGGGCACTTGTAGTCCAAGCTACTCGGGAGGCTAAGGCAAGAGTATCATCTAAGCCCAAGAGCTGAAGGTTGCTGTGAGCTGTGACACAACAGCACTCTACCGAGTATGACAAAATAAGGCTGTGTCTCTAAAAAAAAAAAAAAAAAAAAAAAAAACACATCCCATATGTCAATTCTATCAATCAATGTGAATGCTTTTTAATGCCACATTTAAGAAACATTGGTGGCTGAATGGATTAAAAAAAATACAACCCAAGCATCTGTTGTCTTCAGGAAAAAACATATAACCCATAAGGTGAAGGGATGGAAAAAAATACTCCATGCAAATGAAAATCAAAAGAAAGCAAGTATAGGCATTCTCCTGTCAGATAAAGGGAATAATTCAACAAGAAGTCATAATAATCCTAAATATCTATGCACCCAATACAGGAAAGTGCCCAGATTTATAAAGCAAACCCTACTATATCTAAGTAGCAGGATAACAGCACCATCATAATTGCCAGAAATTTCAACACTCCACAGACAAGAGTGAACAGATCATCTAAGCAGAAAATAAATAAGTAACATAACACCAGACTTAATGGGATTCTAAAATAAATGGGCCTAGAAGACATTTCAGAACATTTTCCCCCAAATCTACTGAATATACATTCTTCTCTTCAGTATATGGAATATTTTAAGCCACAAAATGTGTGTCAACAATAACAAAAAAACTGGGAAATCATATCATGTGTCTTCTACAACCACAGTGGAATATAACTAGCAATCAACCCCACAAGAAACACTCAATTCTATACAAAGTCATGAAAATTAAACAACCCACTGATGAATAATTATTGGGTCAATAATGTAATTAGGATGTAAATTAAAAGTTTCCTCAAACTGAATAACAAAGATGACACAAGCAACCAAAATCTATGGGACTCAGCAAAGTCAGTCCTAAGGGGAAAATTCATAGCCTTAAATGCCTACATCAAAAAGACAGAGTGATCACAAATCAATAATTAATGACATGTCTCAAGGAACAAGAAAAAGAAGAGCAAACCAAACCCAAAGGCAATAGAAGACAAGAAATAACTAAGGTAAGAGCAGAACTAAATGAAATAGAAATTAAAAAATATATACAAAGGATTAATGAAATCAAAAGCTAATCCCTTGAAAAGATAAACAAAATTCAAAGACCTCTTGTTAGAGTAACAAGGAATAGAAAAGAAAGGACTCAAATAAACACAGTCATAAATGAAAAGGAAATATTAAAACAGATGCCACAGAAATACAAAATTTCATTAGTGGAAACTATAAAATCTCTACACACATAAACTCAAAAGCATAAAGAAAATGAATAAATTTCCAGAAACATACCACCTCTCAAAACTCAATCAGGAACAAAGAAAACTCCTGAACAGATTAATAACAAACAATAGTAATGAAACAGTAACAAAAGAGCTTCCAAAAGAACAAAAAAAGCCCAGACCAGATGGATTCACAGCCAAATTCTACTAAATCTACAAATAAGAGCTGTCACCTATACTGCAGAAATTATTTCATAACATCAAGAAGAAAGAAATCCTCACCAAGGCATTCTATGCAGCCAGTATCACCTTGATACCAAAACCAGGAAAGAACAAAACAAAAAAAGAAAAGTATACACCAACCCTTCCTTGGAATGAAGATGCAAAAATCCTCCATAAAATACTGACATGCTGAATTCAACAGCACATCAAAAAAGTAATCCACCATGACCAAATGGGCTTCAGGGATGCAAGGACATTTCAACCTATAGAAATCAGTCAATGTGATTCACCACATAAGCAGAAGCAAAAAAACAGTCCATATGATCATTGCAATAGATACACAAAAAGCATTTGACAAAATTTAGTACCCTGTCATTATAAAAACCCTCAACAAATTAGGCATGGAAGGACCATACCTCAAAATTATAAAAACCGTATATAACAAACACGTAGACAACATCAGATTAGTGAGCGGAGAAAAGTTGAAAAGATTCCTGAGAACTGTAACAAGAAAAGGGTTTCTACTGTCACAACTTCTATTCACATAGTGCTGGAAGTCCTAGACAGAGCAATCAAGCCAGGGAAATAAAGGGTAACTAAACTAAGAAACAAGAGGTCAAATGATTGCTTTTTGCTGCTAATATAATCTTATATCTAGAAAACCCCAAAAGACTCCACCAGGAGACTCCTGAATTGATAATAAATTCAGCAAAGCCTTGGGTTACAAATTCAATGTACACAAATTAGTAGCTTTCCTATACACCAACAGTAGTCAATCTGAGATTCAAATCAAAGCATGATAGTGAGAGAACTAGACAAACGCCATTTTAGGCAGCTCCCACCATCTTGAGAAATAAGTTTCGGTTTCCCCACCAGGTATTTCCCCATAATCACATGATTCCTACCACCCAATCAGAGCACACCTCACTGGGCCACTAATGCCAAATCATGCCCCGCCCCATACTCAGATCTTCCGCAAACCCCACCTATGATCCCAACCCCATAAAAAAAACCCGCCCTAGAGCTCATGGCTCTCGGCCAGGATCGTTGCAGTAGAGCCCCCAGGAGTCCAAGCTGGAGCTTGCTGCAATAAAGGCCCTTTTGCTTTTGCATCAGACTCAGCTCCTGGGGGTCTTTGGGAACTACTGATCTGAGCACAAAAGTAGACATCAAGAAAATAAAATACCTAGGATTATACTTAACTGAGGAGGTGAAAGATCTCTACAAAGTTCCCTTGAAACACTGAGGAAAGAAATCACAGATGACACAAGCAAATGGAAATATAGATCATGCTTATAGATCTGTAAAATCAACAATGTTAAATGTCCATGCTACCGAAAGTGATTTATAAGAACATGTGTACACTGTAGTGTTTTGAAATAGTGAAAAATAAATAAAAGTGGACAGAGGACATAAGCTATCACAAAAGAAACATAGATGTCTGACAAACATGCAAGGCAGTCCATCTTTAATCAAAGGTTAAGCCTCAAAACATCATTAATCAAAGTATCCATAATCAAATAGACACAGTAAATGGAATTAAAACAACAAGCTGTCATTGTTTTCTATTAAATTGGCAGATTAAATGATAATATCTGATGTTGACATGGTGCAGAGGAATGGATACCCTCGTACACCATTGTTAGGACTATAAATTGGTCCAATCTCCTGAAATCTTTGCACAAAACTTTACAAATGTGCATTCTCTTGATATAGTGCTACCCTTCAAAAGAATTTTCCTCTAGAAAAATCAGAGATATTCACAAAAAAATCTGCACTAAAATGTTATTTCTGGTTGATGGGATTACACATAATTTTTCTTTTCATTTTTATACTTTTCTGTAGCTTTCAAATATTTTCACTAATTTTTCAAAAATATTCTAAACAGAAAAACATAAATACTATTTTTCGTTTAAAAAGATAGAATACAAACTAACAATCAAACTCTGTAAGGGAGCTTGCTGTTTCTACCTTAATTTGCCATAGCAGGCCATCTGCAGAGAGAAATTAGAACTCTGTTTTTCTCCCTTCGTAGGGATACAACATGGTTTTTCACGCAGATCAGAAGACAGAAAGATTTAAGAGCAGAAGTGAACTGAAGACAATTTTTTATTTCTCTGGGTCTCCATACCTATTTAACATTTCCAATGTCATTGGGCTTTCTCTGCATTAACAGACCCTTCTTTATAAGACACGTGATGAATATAGCCAATCACTGCAAGAAATAGATTAGCATATTGACACTACAATGAGGGGAAAAAATGTTTTTCCAATTACTACAAGGTAGATGCTAATGCACGTTTCATTCTTCACACTGTGGACGTTACCACTAAAGCTATGGTGAGGGAAAAAATGTCTTCTCAGAACATACAATTTTGACTTCAAGAGCTAGGATATTTTGATGTCAACTTTATTTAATAGAGTAGGACTTTCTTATTTTTACTAACACAATACTTAGATACTTTGAAGTAATGTTAAAAGACTCAGCTTCTGGAGCTAGAAGGTAGGTACACTCTTGCTTTTGCCAATAAGGAAAAATAATCTAACAGTATATTAGCCAAATCAGTAATTTCTCATACTTTGAAGTGCCATATTTTGTCAAATCTAAGATGCCATAACTTGTTGAGATGCACCAGTATGTTAAGTACCATAGAAAAACATTGTAAACTATGAGAAAGTATGCACCTAAATCATAAGATAGTTCCCAATTTTACAGATGTTTCAGTGGGGACATGAGAGCCCCTGAGAATCAGAGAGTAATATTGTAACATTTAGGTGTTTCAGCCAGAGACTTAGACTAAGAGACTCCACTTAGTTCGTTTTTCTGTTTTCTGATTTCTTAAAAGAATTGACAGGTGTACAAATATATTCAATGCTTAACCACTCAAAGGCTAGTTCAAACTCGGTACCATGGTACATCACCCACAATCAGCAGTGTACTCGAGTCAGGTTCAGATCAGGATGTGTAAGCAGATTGTTAAATTCACAAGAATCTTGTGAGCTGCTTGTTATAGCCAACTATTAAAAATTAAATTATATTCATTTACAATTAAATAGCTTCTATCAAAAACAATGGTATTTAAAAAGCATCATCTTCTAATTACTTTGCTACATTTTACTATCATGTATGCTCTTGAGATTTATGCCTATTGTATTTGTACAGCAGAAATACTATCCGATGGTCAGCAACTGCACATCAGTTTCCAGTAGATTCTGCATTCAGTGATGTCACTGTGATAGTCTGACAGCGGCCACGGGGGGAGTGGCTTACACAATGGAAATCGGCAAATATTATAAATCAACCTCTCCCACCAGAAAACTTCTTATTACACATCTACCAGCACACAAGTGCCTACCATAAAAACTGGAAAAAATTTGATTCTAAAATGGATATGTCAGGAAAAGTAGTGGATCATAGAAAGACAAGAGTCAGGGACACTAAAAAGAAAAATCAAAACATTGACCACAGAAGAAATGCAAAAGTTTTAAGGAAAGATAAGATTTATATTGTCCAAATTACTCAGGGAGGAAAAAAAAAGGTTACTTCACAGTTTAGTCTTCACATTTCAGTACTCAGATGCCTAAATAACCTTCTTACCTTGACTGTTTAATAAAATGCAGAAGTTGACACATGGCAATGTTTTACCATATGGGACCTCTAACTTAAGTGGGTTACATTTTATCCACAATCTCTCATTAAATGAAAGACAATATTACTATCATTTTTCAATGACAACAACTTGGTATGAATTTGCCTGTATAATGTTGCTCTCTAGGGACGCACTTGTAACTTTGACATAAACTGTACAAAAGCAGCTCAAGTAACCCAAACCTCCAGTGCCTCTGTTATATTCTGAAATTAAAAAATGAATAAGAGCCACCTTCCCTTCCCTGACCCCCAAAAATGTGTCTCTTAAAATGACTCACCTCATTCACAAACCAGTGAAATACAGCTTGGCCAAACAAAATTTGGATGCTGAACTAAACACTGATGGATAAAGCATAATTTTTCAGCATTTCATAAAGAGTGACATTAAATGATTTCTGTGTAAAATGGTAAAAAGAATGCCATGATCTCATAAAATGTCAAAGACTGAAGCTCGCCATCCTCTGCCTCTTATCTGAGGACCTGCATAACCTGAGGAGGTTTATTTATGAGAATTCATGCAAATTCCATTAGGCTCTTCTCAATACCCAATGGCACTTTACAGCTAATATATTTTATTTTATTTGCATTTACATAATACAATTTGATAGAGTCATATTGTATAATCTCATTTCATTCAGTTCATTTTTTAAGAAAAACGAATTGCTGGCAGCCTTTCTACAAGGAGATCCTACATGAACTATACCCAGATAACTTGCAGAGAACTGGTTGCCATGGCTATACAAAAAAAAGGAAAAATGATGACACTGTGCCTAATAGGAATGTTGAAAAACTGATTTCTGAGCTGTATTTATGACACTAGTTTTTTTGATCATATGAATTAAGAAAGCCAATGTAACATCTGACTCTCATCCAAGGAAATAGGGGGAAATGCTCCTTTATATAATCTTTTCTTAGAAATAAATATGTAAACATTTATAACCAAACGGTTAAAAATAAGACCTGAGTTTTACTCTGTCTACGATGTTCTTTTCTCCTCCTTGGGTAACTGAAGTTTTCACTAAGGATTATTTCTGTCATCAGAGTCATTAAATGCTGGGTTCATCACTGTGAACAGAGAGAAAAGCGTGACTGAGCATGTCCCCTTCAGGAAATGTCAGCAGCCCTTCATAGCTGGGACAAGCTTCAAGGAGGAGGCTGGAGAGAGAATGACAGGAGAGGTAAGACTAGAGAGCTACATGGCAACAGCATCACGGCAGAGTTGAGTAAGTGGTGTGATAGGAAGTTTAGCATTCTGCTGTAATGCAACCAAGAATCATCATGTGAAATTTTTAAAATAAGATACAATTTTTTTAATACTTTAAAAGCATCAGTCTGGCATCTGATTAAAGATTTTTTGGGGAAAAAAGTTGACCGAATAAGGAATGTCCACTTCTTAACATGTAAGTGTAGTAGTCTAAATGAGAGGTAGAAAAAAACTTGCAGTGTAAAGCAGACTTCAGGAATGACTTCACGGACACTATTGCCGTCCATTTCAAAGTCACAGTCAAACTTGTGATTAGAGCCTGACAGGACCGAATCATGTCCTGAGCCACAGGTCTCTATCTCACTTCCTCCCTGAGAAATTCTTCTCCCTCTCCCCCAGCACGTCCCTGCAGGGTGTAGATTCTCGAACTTTCCACCCAACAATCATCTCAAGAATTATTTCCTGGGAAGCGTCCCAGTCAAGTTAGTCTGCCTATCTAGTCCCTGGAATTCTGGAGATTATCATTTTCCCCATCTTATTACTCACATGCAGACCTGTGCCAAGATACTATAGTTTGGACTCCAGGCCACCACAATAAAGCAAATACCAAAATAAAACAAGTCACAGGAATTTTTTGGCTTCCCTACCCATATAAAAGTTACATCTACACTACACTGTAGTCTATTTTGTAGACATGTCTACATGTCTACAAAATATCTATCATGTCTACAAAAATACCTGACAGTGCACTTTAGTGCTAAAAACTGCTAACATTCATCTGAGCATCTAGTGAATTTTAATGTTTTTGCTGGTTAAGGGTCATTCTTGCCTAGATATGGATGGCTGCTGACTGATTCAATGAAGGTGGTGGCTCCTGAAAATTAAGGTGACGGTGGAAATTTCTTGTAATAAGACAACAATGAAGTTTGCTGCCTGAATTGACTCTTCCTTTCTTGAAAGATTTCTCTGCAGTGTGAGATGCTGTTTGAAAGCATATTACCCACAATAGAGCTTTTTTTCAAAATTGGAGTGAATCCTCTTCAACCTTGTTTTTCACCTTATATGGTTATCCTGGGTGGGTTGTGTCCAAAACCCACTGCGGGGGCGGGTGTGTAATGTATAATACGCCTGTGTTGTTTCTGTTATGTTTCTTGTGATAGTTGTGGTTACCTTATCTTGTTATTGTTACAGCATGTTCTCTTACTCAGTAGCCCATTTGTTTACGTTGCTTGTTTTTGCATTTTCTCGGTTCTTGCCTCATTTTTCTAACATTCTATGACACAGCTACCCTCACCTTGGAGTGCGTTTTCTTACTCAGTATCCAGCCCACTTTTTGCATGGCCTCTTCCATACCTCCTTGCTCATGTCTCACTTGCCTGCCTGTGCTCACAGCTGTATTCATATTCTCACTGTACTCTTCTGAAATGCACTGAATTCTTCCTTTCTTGATTTAAGGCAACTGGTGCACCAAGGTTGAATCTACCCACAGGCAGTTGTTTTAAGCCTACCCAGTGATTTTTTTTTTTAATTTGTGTTTAGTTGCCTTTAGACAGAGCATAGATTTTTCCAGTTTTCCATAATTGCCTCTACTCTTTCTTACTCCAGGTTGACTCATTTGTCTGGTTTTTCTAACTATCCCCTAGAGGGATTTAGTTTATGACTTCTTCGTTGAGACAAGAGATTTTGTAAAGCTGTAACATTTTTACTTTAAAAAAAAGTTCCCTACCCATAAATATGTGGCAAGGAATATAGGGACAGAGTAGAAAGTTTATCAAAACAAGTAAAATTATCCTATTTCATTATCTTTTCATCAAAGATCTTGCTTTCACCAGGCCCATTGTGAACTCAAGGAACTGTCAAGTAAGTCTGGGTCGTCTGAGTAATTGATGTAAAAAAACAAAAGTCTTTATCCTGGACCCCATGGGCTGCCTGAGGTTTGAGCTCAAATGAAACTTTGGCATCAGTCTGTGTCTCTGTCACTTTCTTGCCATTATGGGTTAGGTCACACTGCTCCCAGTGGTGTGTCAACATGACAACCTTTCTTGGCAAGTAAATCAAGAATTCTGTTCCCAATTATCTATCGTCCTGGGTATATTGGACAATATAACTAAATGTTATATTAGTTATATATAACTAATGTATAACTATATATATATATAAAACAATATAACTAAATGTTATATTGTGCAATATATCCTAGTCCTAAAGAAACTTGCTCTTGGGCCTCAACATAAATTTTTTAAGTTATAGGCCAAGAAGATGAAGTGATTTAATATTATAGAATATTAACAATCTAATTTTTGGCAGAATTGGACTCCATTTCTGCCAAAATATTATCAACATTGGGAGTGACAGACAAGAGCATCATATTATTATAAAAAGTGACAGAAAAAGATAGAATGCAAATCCATAAAGTAGAAAAGAGTGAGGGGAAAAAACTATGAGTTCTATAGACCCAGCGCTTACTGAATCCTGGCAAAATGTTATGACCCTATTCTTACCTTCAATGTGCATTAAAGAGAGTATCACCCTCTGATTTGAAAGAATTTTGAGACATTATCCACTCTTTCCTGAAGAAGTGCTTATCAACCTGTGATGGTTTTGAGTTGGCAAAGTTGATGTTCGAACAGGTTATTTACAACCATGCCATTTCCCCTGCAATTCAGGAAGCTACCAATATGTGGGCAGTATTGTGCCAAATGTGACAAATGGTTCAAAAAGTTCATGCACAGTTTATGGAAAGCAAAGTATTCACATTTTTTTCTATTTGATTTTATTTTCAAACATACTTCTTTACTAAATACAAGCATTAAATATTATAATGGATATAAATTTCTCTTCCACATAGCTAAGTGTGCGTGAAACATGCATTTATAATTTTACCCAATATCCATTTCACCCCAGTTTCAGTCAATCTAGAGGTCTCTACTCCCCTTGGTTTATATTCCACGGGTGGGGAAGGGTTATAAGTACCAAGGCCTAGCATCCTCTAGCTTCCAATAAAGAATGATTCTGAAACTGTAGGTTTAAGCTTAATAGGCCACACTAGAAGATTTTAATAAAAGAGTAAAATCAGAAAGAAAAGAAAAGAAAAACCAGCATCACAAATATTGTTTGATGAACTTTTTGTGTATCCCGGGCCACAAAGCAAAATGTCTTTTCTTACTATAGGTCATGGATCAAAATTTTTGAAAAACACTGCACAAAAGCATCAGTGTGACTACAGGGCTGCATTTTCAGGGCTCACACGGAGATGCACAGACAGACACGGTCACTCTCCCATGCCACGTGAGAATAGCAGAGAGCTTTCTGAGGCTGTCTGAAGTCCTTTTTCTGCCTGGACACGTCACACTGGTGTTTCTACTCCACCTCCCCTGAGTTCTTAGGAATTCAGAAATACTCCCTGCATATCTTGTCATCTTTCTGGACTCCATCCCCGAAGTAAGGCTTCAGATGCCTCTGACCTTGAACACCCCAGCCCATCTAGGATTTTAATCTCCATCCCTCCTTCTCCAGTGGGAGCAGGTTACAGGCCCACTTATCAAGAGACATACTCAGAGATCTTTTTTTTCCTTTAGATTCTCCCTTCCTTGAAGTTGTTCAGATTGTTATCTAGTCTGGGAAGAAGAAAACTTACTTTGGCAGTATTTTGTTATAACTGTTGTTCAAGGCATAACTTCATGCCCCAAATAATTCAGTGCTCTTAAGCTTAGTACATATGCCCAAATTCTAAACTCAAAAACAAACATTTTTACCTCTCAAAATTATTTCTTCCCTGTGTTATAAGCCTATTTTTAAAACTAAATTCCAGGAATAGACTGATTTTTCTATTTTTTTTTTCTTTTTTTATTGTTGGGGATTCATTGAAGGTACAAAGAACCAGGCTACATTGATTACCTTTGTTAGATAAGGACCCTCTTATAATTGTGTCCCACTCCCAAAGGTGAACCACACCCCTTGTCCCCAACTCCCTCCCTCCTTCCCTTTCTCAGCTCTCCCCGTCCCCCACCCCCACCCCCACTGTGTACTAGGACCTTAATTGTCCTCATAGCAGAATTGAGTACATAGGATTCTTGTTTCTCCATTCTTGTGATACTTTACTAAGAATAATATGTCCCACATCCATCCAGGTTAATCTCCATCTTTTTTAGTGGCTAAATAGTTTTCTATTCTGCTATAACAACCTATCTCTAAGTCAATGAATATCTGAGCCTTTGCTTTAGCCTTGTAGAAAGAAGGCTATAGGGTGAAAAGAACTATCAGCCATGAATAACATTTCAATTAATATTTCAGCACTCACCCTAATTATTAATTTAAAAGGATAAGTGAATGTAAAATTCAAAGGGGTGTGTACATATGAATGGCACTTTCACACTGATATTTACGCTTAACAAATTCTGTTTAATCAAATCCTGTTTTTCCCAAAGTTTAAATGTCACAATTCTTTTAAATTTTTTTAAAAATTTACATAGTAATTTTTTAAAACTCTCCGAGTACATATATTCCCCTTGACTTCAGGTTAGCATAGCGTCAAAACTGATTGCAATGACCTAGTGTTTTCATTTTATCTTAAATGAACTGTGTGCATTTGATGCAATACAAAATAATATGTGACTAAATTCTCACTTCACATATAAAATCTGAAAAAAAAGTGTTTAGAGCTCCCCAAATTGTAAAAGTTCACCAAGAATTTTATGATTTGAGAACTGAAAGGTCAACTTTATTGTAAGTTATATGCATGCTATTGCCAGATAAATAAGCCTTTCGTGTAAACAAAAAACACCCACCCTCCCTCTATGTGGCTTGTAAATTATATTTTCTTTACTTGAATCAGCATTGTGCAAGAAATATTTGTGCTGTCATTTCATCCACTATTATTATACTTTAATTTTTTCCATGTATATGCATATAAAAATATAATATGCTGTTTGGGCATATTTTATTGTTCTTACTTTATCGATCAATTGATGAGGCTATTTATTAGTGTGGGAATATGCCAAAATCAATAACTACAGGAAAAAGTCAGATATGATAAAAGCCCAGAAAGAGGCCAATTAATTGTCACGACATTCTGTACTGGTAAAAGAAGCCAGATCTATTCAGGCTATGGAAAATTTTAGTCTCAGAACAGTTTTGAGTTATAGGAAAAGCATTCCTTGCGTAAAATGCAAATGCTAGTCCTTGAGCCACTTATAACTGTGGCAATAAGTACTTCAGAGCTGGGAATTATTCTGATGACAGTTATTTTTCTCCAACTACTATCAAAATGAGTCAAATCATTGCATCGCTGGCTCCATTCTTTCAAATTTTTTTCCTGCCAACATAATTTATCAGGACTTGGGAAGTGATTGCAGCTATTTCATTCATCTATATATTGTTTTTGAGATGTTCATGACTTTTAGCGGCACCATTTCAAAAGCAGATGCCTAATAGCTTTGTAAAGTTGCTTTTTCCACTCCAGAATGTGTTAAGCACCTGTCAGTCACTGCCTTATTTTCTTTATATGTGCTTATCTTAGAGAGTCTTGACCAGAACTTTATAAGGTAGACAGTTTATCAATCAAGGTCTAACTACAAAAATAGAAACCTTTCTAAATATGTAAAATGAAGGTAATTCAATACAGGGGATAAAGACCAAGAAAAGAAATCAAGAAGGTAACCCAGAGGTCAGAAATGGCACAAACTCCGACCACCATAGAGCTAGAGGGAATGGGATAAGGAGTAGAGTGTTGAAACTTAGGGTCTGCCCTGTCAGAAGCTGGACTGAAGGAATGGCTAGCTCAGGGCTGCAGAGTCATCGAGAAGAAACAAGCAGTACCAGAGGTGCCACCAAAGCAGAGAAAATGAGGGAAAAACACCCTGGCAGCTCTCTTCCACCAGCACTCCAATCTTCTGCCAAGGCTTCCCGTTGGCCTGACTCAAGATAGAAGCCTGGGAAAGGCAAAGGTAAGGGTAGCTCCCCTACCAATAAAATGGACCAGGGGGAAAAAGGGCCAGGAAAACACCTTGGAGAACAGCTGGCACAGCACCACCTCCCCCTTCTCTTCAGATAGAGGAGCCATTCCACTGCCAGTCAACTGCATAGCTTTGCATATGTGAAATCAAATCTGTGTTCAATCCCCTCCATGACAATCATTGCATGCAACCAGCATTCTCAAAAATGTTAGAGTTGCAAATCCCATCTATATTAGAATGTTACTCTATAAAAGCAAGCATAAGTATGATTCTAAAGCTTCTTTTACAGATATATAAAGCTTTTTTATTCTAAAAGACTCAGACCTAAAATGCTCTACAATGTAGTATAAGATGTCTGGTCTCGCAATATCATAAATTCAGTATAATTGCTTCCTCTTGAACAAAAATCACCTACTACTTGGTCTTAAGCAACAGCAGGGACAATAAGCATATAAATCTTAATCACATTAACCTTTTAGTCAATCATACTTAGTTGACTTTGGTCTCAAAATTTCTGAGTTGATTTCTCTATGGTCTAGAAGTATAATTCTCAAAGTACACAGGATCATACCTACTCAGTTCCTGCTTTTAAATTATCAATATTTTAAATACATATATTTTTTCTGACTTTCTCTCTGTGCCATTAACAAGACCATACCTGCAGGAATTGGAGGAGCACACAAATGACTTCCTTTCAGTAATTGACAATCCCAGCAAATGTACAAATCAATTTTGCTAATCTTCAGCAAACTGTAAGTTAAGAAATGAGGCTATGACAAGCTTATTGATTTCTTGCCAACAATTTTCTCTAATACACTGCTTCTATTCCATAAATTAAAATGTTTCCACTGTGTCCTCTAAAACTTGTATTTAATTATTAACAAACTTCCCCATCACCTCAACTTCTTTACTAACCGCTGGCTTGTCTCCTTTAAAGGAAGACAGAGTCTTCTCCCTTGAGAACTCGGATGCTCCTGTGGGTCTCTTAAGGGAAAACTATTTATACCCAATACCCCATGCAACTTCAGGGCCTGAATTAGAGACCCCTTTGCTCTCCACTACTGCTCTAGGACTAGTCCCTTCCTCCACTGCTTGTACATAGGTCACAATGAAAGTTTCGAAACAGATTATGTTACAGTCCATTATTTCACTTCTAGTAAACATACCGGTACAATGTTCTTTCTGATTCACCTGTGCAAGTTTCAACTTGCTTGGCTTATCAGTGTTACTGGGAGGGCTTCATTTCTTTCTGTCCATGTGGATTTTACATTTCTTGATTTTCGTGTATCTCAAAACTTTCATAATGACCCACTTTTAAGCTTCTCCTCCTCTGAGGCTAACTCATGTCATTGGCTAATTACCCTACATTTCTTTTTGTCAATGAGGACTACTGGGTTCTTAGTCTCCTTCTTTCCTTGGAAGATTTGGACACACAACTCACTGCCATCACCTTGACTTCTTCCACCATCCAGCTATTTCCAACATCCATGGGGAGAACAATTCTCTGAAGTCCCAGTACCCGAGCTCTCTATCTGCAATACATTATCCTCCATTCCACTTCAGTCACCCACTCTCACGGCCACCTAGAGTTCTATCATTCCATCAGTTCCATAATTACCTGGAACTGACACCATCAATTTAAGACTTTTTATTCTCTAAGTAAACTATCTTACTACTCTAGTTTGCTCATCCAATCAATCCCCTGAATATCAGGTTTTCCAATTTATTAATATCTCTAGTTCTCAACTTTTTCTTTGTCTGGTTTTCCCCTCTTCTCTTTGCTCCCACTTCAACTTATATTTAAAGCCCAGCATGTCAGGGACTCCCTCATCTCCCTTATTCCACTATTCTCTAATTTAACCCCAAGTAAATACCAACCCAACATGAACCCAAATGTCTACCTTCTGGGCACATGCACTTGGGCAACTGAGTTTTGTTGTTTAATCACAAAGTTCAGTAGGTTTGTATCACTATATATTCAAGATCACCAACCTCATCTGGAAGCACAGCACCATCCTGATATGCTATTCTGCTTCATTAATCAAATCTTTGCTCTCATAACACCCCTGGCATTTTAAACAACCATTGTCCTCAGACATGTTGCCTTGTTGCCGCCACACCTGCTCTCAACAGATGATCTGTCCTTCAATTTCATGTAAATAATAAAGACCAAACAGAAGCTCCCTCAGTGACCAGACTGTGGCTTCCTCTTTGTCTTCTCTTCTATCAGTCTTGTCTCCTTTCTCTTATTACTACATATTCTAGGCCAGTGATTCTCAAACTTAGTTTCCAAATCAGTAACATCAAGGAACTTGTTAGAAATTGAAATCCTTCACCTCAGTTCCAACCAAATCAGAAACTCCAGTGGTAGAATTCAATGATCTGTAGCTTAATAAGCCCTCCAGGTGATTCTGATGCATGCTCAAATTTGAGAACAACTATCTTCAGCTAATCTTCCTGTCTGTACACTGAATCCCACTCAAAACCACCCTCTCAGAGGTGCAAAGAAATGGCACCAACATTTACACCCCAAACCATTATAACATCTGACTATTTCAACACCTGCTAACTCATCCCTGTATGGCAGTCATACTCCTACAAATAATTCTCCACCCTGTAGCCAGTATGATTCTAAATTTGTTAGTGTCCTTCTATTTATTTAAGAAGTCTCCTCTTCACTGCTAGCACACTACCCAATCTTTCAAATTCTTATAAGGCCTTTTGGGATATGACATCTTTTTTCTCCTGGAAAATCCATCTCCTTGAATTTTATTACTTCAGGCATCCTGAAATTCTTTCTGTGTCAATAAGGCACAGCACTCCTAGTCTCTGGCCCTCTGTTGATTCGTCATCTTGAAACACTCTTCTTTCTGTTTATTCTGGCTAGGTCTATTTTTCTACCATGTTTCGGGTCAGAACATACCTCGTTATGGAGCCTTACCCTGGCCTTCAGATTAGATTGAATTTCACCATATGCTTTCATAGCTCCATGTTCATTTCCTATTATAATTTTCACTTTTTTCTAATGACTGTTATCTATGCTACAATGAAAGCTATTTGAGGGCAGGGACTGTGTCCACCTCAATATACTCTACATCTTATCTATCATGACATCTATGTCTGAATAATGTGTTTGCTCAATAGGCATCTGTTGAACGAATGAGCAAGTGAATAAATTTCAAAATATATGGTGAGGTTTTGGTCTTCATTTCAGTTCTCTTAAAAATATTCTCCACATTCAATCTTTCTTCCTTTTTCCCTCTACAACTTCTTTCATTACTCTTTAAAAAAAAAAAAAAAAAAAAAAGTCCTAGACCTGGGCAGCACTTGTGGCTCAAAGGAGTAGGGTACCGGCCCCATGTGCTGGAGGTGGTGGGTTTAAGCCCAGCCCCGGGCAAAAACTGCAAAAAAAAAAAAGTCCTAGGCCTGTAACTCCCAATCTTGTGTCAAGGTTTCTAGAGGTATCTTAGCAAACTCACAGGAACACCATAAGATATTCCTGATTTTCAGAAGAGTCATAGCAACTTCTATCAGCTACCATGGAGTTCAAAGTTGGAACATCAGATAACTATATTTCTTTCAAGAAAATGTTGTATCCTTGTGAAGCTGGATTTTCAACAGAGGCTGTGACAAAAAAGAAGGATCGTGTGGAAATCAATGTGGTAAAGAAAGGTGTAGAAGTAAAGTTGAGATGTCCGATCTGGCTCAAAACTGGAAAGATGCACCATCCCCAGTAGGAACTAAATCGTTAGAACACAAATACTCTTGATCTTGTTTGGGCCTAATTATTTAATGAGCAGAACTGTTACTAGTTTTTTTCCTTTGTGCCTAGAGCAGTGGTTCTCAACCTTCCTAATACCGTGTCCCTTTAGTACAGTTCATGTGGGTCATGACCCACAGGTTGAGAACCACTGGCCTAGATGCATTGTGAAAAAAATTACTGATAAAATAAGGAACTGAGAAAGTTTGAGAACCTCTGTCCCATTTCTAATTTTCCTTTTCATGGATTCCCCTAGTTTCCTGTTTTATTTTTGTTTATATTCCCACCCTGTGACTTATGATTTCTTTCAGCTTGTGTGGTTTTTTTGCTTTTTGTTTTTTGTTTTGGTAATTATGATATATCCTTCATCCTTCATTGGTTTTGTTTCATTTTTCCTAATTTCTTTTTTTTTTTTTTTGAGACAGAGCCTCAAGCTGTTCCCCTGGGCAGAGTGCCCTGGCATCACAGCTCACAACAACCTCCAACTCCTGGGCTCAAGCAAGTCTCCTGCCTCAGCCTCCCAGGTAGCTGGGACCACAGGCGTCTGACCACAACGCCCGGCTATTTTTTGGTTGCAGTTGTCATTGTTGTTTTGGCGGGCCCGGGCTGGATTCAAACCCGCCACCTTAGGTATATGTGGCTGGAGCTTTAGCCACTTGAGCCACCATTTTTCCTCATTTCTATCATCATTTCTCTCTTCTCCATAATGACTTCTAAATCTCCCTATTATTATTTGCTTATGGCACTAAAATACTGTAAGTATGTATTACAAAGAAAATAAAACTGGGCTTTGTGAAGCTTGATGTGCATATGCATAAACACCTGTTTTACATTGGGCATGTGGGGGGGGGGGTTGTGTAAGAAAAGCTATTTATGTGCCTTGCCCTCCTTCCAGAGGGAAGTATTACAGTGATTTGATCTGGTGGAAGCAGGCTGAGCAATTTCTTTCAGGCCATCATCTTCACACCTGATACTAGAGCTTAAAGTTCAAACACAGGCACTTAGAAAGGGAGGGTGGACGTATGGTGGCAGATAGCATGATAAAGCTGGAACTCCCACGTGAAGGTGAACTGAACTGAACCTGATGTCCATACTCTTGCCTCTGACCTTAGTCCATGAGTGTCCTTCAAAAGCTGGATCCCTTCATTGTGGAGCTAAACACACAAACACACACACATGCACATACCCTTAAAGATGATTCAGTGGATGGTGAAACTGTTGCTGGCCGAGTCAGTGGCTGCAGCAGGTGACTCAACAGATCAGCTACAGCCTGTGTGAACTACAAAATAGCTGCCGCTTCCCTTCTTCCCTCTAAATCTCACATGACTCTCTCTTGGCTGGTCCACTCTAACTAGAAACCCACAACAAAGCAAATTCTAAAAAATGTAGTTTGTCCTAGTCAACTGGACACATTATGAAGTCACCACCCAGGTCCTGTAATTATAGGCTAAACACACGTCTGTTGAAAGATAACTATCAGAAATTCAGTATGTTATGCATATTAAGCAAGTGGTTTCAAAGGAAGCAGAGAGAAGTGAGGGAGGTGGTTAATAGGATTAACATAATAGATAGACTTCAAGTAAGTAAGCAGGTTCAGAGAAGCAGTACTCAGAAAGGGAAGGCCAAAGTCTGGGGAGGAGGAATAACCGAATATTTCAAAACATGGGCAGATTAGTTTCACCACAACCAGACCAAAGGCGTGAGGAGAGGGTGACTGGGCCTGGAAAGGAAGGATGGGGTCATACCACCATCCCTGATGCCAAACCCCATCATCTGGCTTTATTCTGCAGGCAGACAAGGATGATTTATCTTGTCTTGATTTATCTGATTCATTCTTAAAGTTTTGATTCTTCTTGCCTGATTTCAAACTTTATTTCTCCAATTATACTCTCTGAAATAATTCTCTATCTTTGTATTAACATAATTTGTTGACTGTGCTGAAATATTATATTGCATAAGAAAAAAATGTTGGTTTTGGATTTGGTGCTAGACAAATTGTGCATGGAATATAAACAGGACTTTAGGTTAATGACCCTGCAAATATAATGCCAAAGTGCAAAATAGCCTAAAGGGGGCAAGAGAAAGGTAATGACTTAACCTCTTCTTCTAGACTCACTCCTCACAAACTACAACTGGAGCTATATTATAATTTAGAGTCTTTGACTATGACTCAAGCTTCACTTTGTAGGACTCCAGTCTGCCCAAAGTCCTGATAAACCATTGTCACTCTCTCTACCCAGGAGATGATTAAATGCCTTCAAGCTGCATCTCCAGGCCCATTGAAAAGAAGGGCTGACCCCAGCAAGACGCAGCTGGATTGGCAGGGAGTTTCATGGACTCCAATAGTGAGGTCCTGAGAATCTCCTGGAAATGGGATAACCAGTTCCTTCTGTAGACTATATCATCCTTTTGACCTCTAGGCAGTGGATTCACTAATTGCTGCTGTAGGTGGCAATTAGCAATTTAATCATCATCTTCCATTGCACAAAACCCACTCTTCTAATAGTCTTGGGCTTCCAGGTGAAGAAATACAGCAGGGACCACTGCTAAGATTGCTTCAGGAGAAAGAGACCTGGGATGAGATCCAGAAGAACTGGATTGTGATCCCTATCCTCTGACTCACTAGCTGTGATAGCTTGGGTGCAACCCAAAATATAACTCTGAGCTTTTTAAAATAAGCTGGTTAGAATAGATACTCTCTAGGATTTCTTCCAGACTTAACTTTTTAAAACTTCAAGACATGTTAATTAAAATGAGATCCAGAAACAAAAGAATATTACCATTTGCTGTTGACAAGGCCTGTTAACACTGCAAATGAGAGATCATATTAATAAAAAGAAAAATGGTAAGTATTTGCCATTATATGTATGGAAAAGCTTTCAAACTGCACATACTCATTGGAATATGCCTCCACCACTCCCAGAATAATTGATTCCAAGTATTTATGTAGTATGTATTCCATGACATAACTGTCTCACAACATTGTTTATAATGATTAAAAGCTTAGAAATAATACAAATATCTACTAACATACAAGCCAATTGATTAAAGAAACTATAGTAAATCTATGCAATGCAATAGCTTAAGGCAACTTAAAATGATGTTGTAGAAAAATATTAAAGTTGAAATGCTTTCTAGACTAATATATAAAAGGAAATAATTTACTTAATATTTCATTAATAGCCATCCAATGTAACCATATTTCCCCAAATGTGACTGCCCTGTGACTGCTACATAAAAACACACTGTTTTTCATAGCCAGGGGACAACACATGTGAACTCTCTTGTTCAGAAGCCCATGCTTGTATCAGGGCCCCCGCTCAGAAACATCTAGGTCTCCCAAAGGAAACTTGCATCTACTTCTGGTCCAATATAACTGACATATGGGCTCATCTCCTCTCCTAATGCAATTAGCTCCAAGAGCAAATCTACAAAAATCTGAAGGGAGTCGTTTTTGGACAAGCCACACTGGATCAGCCCCAGCCCACATCCCTTTATTAAAACTGGATTGACATTAATCTAAGGGTAAAGATAAAACTCCTTAAGAAGCCTACAAACTCCTGAAGTCCTGCCTGGTGTAGCTCCCATATGTCTCACCAACCTCAACACACACCAGCCTCTCCCTGGATCTTTTATATTCTTTATGCTCCGTCTTACCACAGGGTCATTGCACTTACTAATTCTTTCTTCCAACAATGTTCTTGCTCCAATGTTTTCATCTAGTTAATTCTTTCTCATGTTTTAGTTCTACATCTAAGGGAAGGGTCCTTGAATCTACCTGTCTGGTAAATTATCCAAATTCACTTGGAATCATAGGCCTTTTTGTTATAGCACTTGCAAATTACATTTTAATTGTGAGACTTGGTGTAGTTCATGGATGGCTTCTACTCATAAAAGATAGATCCTGGACTCTGCCAGAATCATAGGCCATCAGAATGGAGTGACAGTAGGGATAACCTGGAAGGCAAGTTTCCTCACCTGCTGTAAGGATTAAAAATGCAAAAAGCATTTGCTTTTAATAATAAGCTGTAGTTAATACTCAAAGTTGTAAACTCTGAATATGAGGTGGGTATTATGATTTTGTTACTCTTGAAATGGAATTAACTTTATCTTTGTGATTGATTTTTTCTTTGGTAGCTGTAACTAACTTCATGTATAACTTAGTTGAGTAAAGTAGATTGAAATTTTGGGAGAATCAAGCAAAACATAAAAATTTTAAATTATTTATTTGAGTTTTGACTTTACAGTGATTGAGTGTAAAGCACACCAAAACTCTAAGGTATTTTTAAATATCATCTGAAATAAAAGATACTTTTTTTTTTTAAAGGGAAAAGCTGAAGACGTGCATTTAGACCAACACGAAATTTTAATTTGCATTAACCCTATTCTGGTATTTAACTTTTTCATAGTTTGTAGAAATTCTCACTTATTTTGCAATTGAGAACAGAAACCCTTGTAGGTCTAGTCATGCAAAGTAAGTAGGAAACTTAATTCTCTCTTTAATAAAGTGTTTCTTTGAGGTAAGCCACAGAAGGGGCACGTTTTACTCAACTTTTACACTATAAGGTAATAATAGCACACTTTCTTTGTTTCTAAACTTTTTTTCCCCATATTGATTTCAGTCTTTTGTTTATAATTTGAAATTGTGAGAAGCTCTGTTTAATGGTTTAAAATGTAGGGAAATAAATCAGACTTAATATGTGTATAAAATTAATTCTCTAAGAGTACGGACCAAAATAGCAAAAGTAGTACCAGGTAAAATATATAGTTTTCTTAAAAACATGTATTTCATCTTTTGTCTGTGTCTGTTTTATTCCACTCAAGTAACCATGTCCTTGATATAAGTGCAAAGCATTTCTTCTTGATTAAATTATAGATGTAGACCTTACAATATAATTCAATGATAAAGTAAATAACCTCTAAAAAGAAAAAAAAAATAAGAATTGACACAAATCCTCATCAGACCCTTACCCTTTCAAGGAATTGAAGAGAAGGAAGCATGTCCAAACTTATTTTATGAAGCCAGCCTTATTCTAAGAAAAACCAGATAAAGACAGCACCAGAGAAGAAGACTATAGACAATATTTCTGATATATATTGAATCCCCCGAAAAATACTGATCTGAATTCAATAGCATATTAAAAGGATACATCATGATCAAGTGAGATTTATACCTAGACTACAAAGATGGTTCAACATATGGAAGTCAATGCATACCACATTAACTAAATGAGGATCAAAAAGCACAAAAGCACCTCAGTTGATACCAAAAAAAGATGTCTTAAAAATTTAATATCTTTTGATGATTAAAAAAATAACACTCAACAAACTAAGAATAAAAGGAAACTACCTCAGCATAATAAAAGGCATATATACCAAACCCATTAGCATTACATTCAATGGTGAAAAAAATAAAATCTTTTCCTCTATATCAGGAACAAGGCAAAGATGCCCATTCTCACTACTTCTATTCAATATGGTATTGGAAGTCTTAACTAGAACAATTAGGCAAGAAAAAAAAAGCATTCAAATTGGAAAAGAAGAAGTAAAATTATCTGTGTTTACAGATGACATGATCTTATACAATTGGCCCTCTGTACTTATAGGAAATTGGTTCCAAGATTATGTATGGATACCAAAATCTGCAGATGCTCAAGTATTTCATATAGAATGGCATAGTATAGTAGGCTTTCTGTATGCACAAGTTTCAATCTGTGATTGATTGACTGACTGCAAAACCCACAATATGAAAGGCTGAGTCTATTTAGACAATTCTAAAGGTTACACATGCACACATCAATAATTAATTAATTAATTAATTGACTAAACTTGTTACAACTCATAAATTATTTCAAGAAAGTCTTAAGATACAAAATCAAAACAAAAATCATCTGCATTTCTATATACTAAGAATTACTGGGGGTGGAGGCAAGATGGTGGACTGCAGCCAGCTTTCCACAGAGGCTCCCATCTAGAAGGAGCATTAAAAGACAGAGGTTTAGCAAGTAAGTCGATAGTTTGGAACAGAGCCAAGAGAGAAGGTTGAAGAATGCACATCAACCCTCACCTTTGAGGCAAGCTGCAACCCCAACGATACAAACAAAAGATACTAAATCCATCGCCAAGTGGACAGGAGTCCCCTCCCCCATGAGAAGGGCTTGCAGTAAACTCCATACAAACAAACAAGCAGAGTTCAAACGTCTTCCTATTCTAGCCCACAGGGGAGACCCTTTAAATACTGGACCTCCTACCTCTACTAGGGTCCCATGGCACTCTCCTGCCAGGCATAAAACTGATATTCTCTACCTGCAACCCTGAACTCCCAGCACTCCCCTTCACTTTCACCCCAAGGTCTGGAAGCCTGTTCCACCCAGAGTCCAGATTCTTGGGCATTTTCTTGAGAGGTGTGGACAGGGGAAGGGCTCTTGCCCATCTGTGCTGATTCTGTGGCACAGGAATAAGGAGAGGATGGTCAGCTGAGAAGAAACCATACAGGAGCAGAGGCGGTACCCCCAGGCACAGAACAGCAGCAACAGGAGGAATAATAAGGCTCACTCCCCTGAAGCTATCCCAGACAGACATGCCCTGTCTCTCTGGGCAACCAGAGGAAGCCAGGCATCTTCTCTGGTGACAGCCAGCCACTGGCAGACAGATCAGAAGCGCAGGCCCCATGAGTAAAGGGGTGAGTAAAGGGAAGGTTGGAGGCTGCAGTGGCCTGGAGGAGAATATGCGCAGACACAGCAGACTCCCAGGGTGGGCCTGAGCCAGAGGACTGCTTTACTGAGGCTAAGATGCACCCGACCCTCAGGAGATCATAGCTGAGACAAAGGTGGGCAGGCAGAGGGTGGAACTGACATCTCAGTGTGACTTCTAACTGCTGAGTCATGGTTTCTGTCACCTCAAGCAGCTTGTGATCTGCAGGAGTATATAGCCGGGACAAAAACAAATTCTATGAAGTTGTGCTGTTCTGCCAGCAACATCAATCAGGGGCAGGGCTAGAACTGAGTGAACTGCCCCAGCCTCCATTAAGTACCCAGGGTTGTCAGGCCTCAGACCCCACCCCTACCCTTGCCGGATAGTGGCCGAGAACAGCAGCATGGCTGGGGAGACATAGATCTCCCTCTGACTCAGTTAGGTACAAACCCCTGGTACAACCGATCATTGGGGTAACTGGATCATAGCCCCGTGGGGTTACCAGTAACTGGGTGTGTCAGAGGCACAAGGTGGGGAAGGAGGCATCAACCTTCCCAGATTAATTTATTTGCTGGGTTGGTCCTTCTGACCTCAGAGAGCACCAGAGCGAGTCATACCTGAGCTACCAACAGAGACCTTTTGAACTCCCCCACCTGAGAACAGTGCTGACTGGGACAATTGATTTGGACCTCTTGAACTGGGCCAATCACTTGAGGACTATCCAAAGTGGTACCCTGGGTGTGTGGTTGTGGGAAAGTGTGATTTTCCTTTCACAATTGTTGCCTCTGGGGGGTGAAGTAACTTAATTGCCAGTATTTCTCCACAGCTGAGACTTCAACCCAGAGTAACTGATTTACTAGGGTAGAACAGAGACCAGCTGAAAACAAGACAGAGCCACTTAGCCTCACCACACCAAGCAGGCCCCCAAGTTCTCAGGCTGTAGCACTGTACGGGTCCTTGGCAAATCTCTAGGAGGAAAAGTATAGACATCAGTACCAGCCTTTGGGCAAAGGGCTAGTTAATCACTACTCCTGGAGCCCCCAACCCAACTTCTCCTTATCTGCTCATCTAGCCAAACAGTGTAAATTAAGCATGAGGCAGAATCAGTAGAAAAACTCCAGTAACATGAATAACCAGAGTAGATCAACCCCCTCACCCCTGCCCAGGAAGGACGTGGCAGACGCAACTGAAGATCCCATACATAAACAGATGGCTGAGATGTCAGAAATCAAGTTCAGAATCTGGATAGCAAATAAGATCAACATAATGGAGGAAAGGAGGGAATTGGAATTTCAAGGAATTATTCAAAAGATAAAATTCAATGATTTCAAAGATAAAATGACCAAAGATTTTGACAAATTGAGGCAAGAGCTTGCAGCCCTTAAAGATCTGAAAAATACAGTAGAATCCCTCAGTAACAGAACAGAGCAGGCAGAAGAAAGGATCTCTGATATTGAAGACAAAGCTTTTGAACATGCTCAAACACTCAAAGAAGAAGAGAAATGGTGAACAAAAATGAATCATTCTCTCAGAGAGCTCTGGGATAATTTGAAGAAAACTAATATTCACCTTATAGGAATCGCTGAAGGTGACGAAGTTGCTTCACAAAACACAGAGGCTCTTCTTCATGAAATTATGAAAGAGAACTTTCCAGACATGCCAAGAAATTCTGAAATTCAGATAGGAAAGAGTTTCAAAACCCCAACATGACTCAACCCAAATAAGACATACCCCAGGCACATCATAATTAACTTCACTAAAGTTAATATGAAAGAGAAAATTCTGAAAGCATCTAGAGGTAAGAAAACCATAACCTACAAGGGGAAGAATATTAGAATGACTGTAGATCTCTCTGCTGAAAACTTTCAGGCTAGAAGAGGGTAGTCATTGACTTTTAATCTCCTAAAACAAAATAATTTTCAACCCAGGATCCTGTATCCAGCTAAACTAAGTTTCATCTATGATGGAGAAATAAATACTTCAAAGACATTCACATGTTGAAGAAATTTGCCATAACTAAACCAGCTCTCCAGGATACTCTCAGACCTATCCTCCATAATAACCAGTGCAATCCTCCACCACAAAAGTAAATGCACTCAGAAACTATTAATGAAAGTCCAACTTCCACAGTGGCAAAAGGATTAAAAACATCCAATGGACTTTTGAAAAACTCAATACCTAAAGTTTTACCAAGCTTATCAATATTCTCAGTTAATGTGAATGGCTTAAATTATCCTCTAAAGAGGCACAGGTTGGTTGACTGGATACAAAAACTCAGGCCATATATCTGCTGCATACAAGAATCTCATCCTACCTTAAGAGATAAATATAGACTTAGGGTGAAGGGATGATCACCTATATTCCAAGCAAATGGGAAGGAGAAAAAAGCAGATGTTGCAATTGTATCACAGATACAATAGGTTTTAAACCAACAAAAGTAAGAGGATAGTCACTTTTATTTGTTAAGGGTAATACTCAATATGATGAGATCTCAATTATCAATATTTATGAACCCAATCAGAATGTACCTGAATTTATAAGAGACACTATAACAGGCGTGAGTAATTTGATCTCTCCTAGCTCCATCATAGTCAGAGATTTTAACACTCCTTTGGCAATGTTAGATAAATGCTCCAATAAGAAGCTTAACAAAGAAATTTTAGATTTAAATTTAACTATTCAACTTTTGGATTTAACAGACATCTACAGAACATTTCAATCTAACAAAATTAAATACAAATTTTTCTCATCAGCCCACAGAACATACTCCAAAATTGATCACATCTTAGGTCACAAGTCTAACCTCAGCAAATTTAAAAGAATAGAAATTATTCTTCGCATCTTCTCAGATCATCATGGAATAAAACTTGAACTCAGTAGCAACGGGAATCTGCAGACTCATACAAAACCATGGAAGCTAAATATGCTAAATAATAGGTGGATAAGAGACAAGATTAAGAAGGAAATTACCAAATTTTTGGAACAAAATAATAATGAAGACACAAGTTATCAGAACCTCTGGGATACTGAAAGGCATTCCTAAGAGGGAAATTTATACCACTGCAAGCCTTCCTGAAAAGAACAGAAAGAGAGGAAGTTAACAACTTAACAGGACATCTCAAGCAGCTGGAAAAGGAAGAACATTCCAATCCCAAATCCAGCAGAACAAAAGAAATAATCAAAATTAGAGCAAAATTAAATGAAATTGAAAATAAAAGGATTATACATCAGATCAATAAATCAAAAAGTTGTTTTTTTTTAACAGTCAATAAAATAGATTAACCTTTGGCCAACCTAACCAAGAAAAAAAGAGTAAAATCTCTAATTTCATCAATCAGAAATGGTAAAGATGAAATAAAAACAGACCCTTTAGAAATTCAAAAAAACCTTAATGAATATTACAAGAAACTTTATTCCCAGAAATATGACAATCTGAAGGAAATCGACCGTACCTGGAAGCATGCCACCTCCCAAGACTTAGCCAGAAGGAAGTGGAAATGTTGAACAGGCCTATGTCAAGTTCTGAAATAGCATCGACTATACAAAATCTCCCTAAAAACAAAAGCCTAGGACCAGATGGCTTCACATCAGAATTCTACCAAACATTTAAAAAGGAACTAGAACGTATATTACTCAACCTGTTCCAAAATATAGACAAAGACGGAATACTACCCAACACATTCTATGAAGCAAACATCACCTTGATCCCAAAACCAGGAGAAGACCCAACAAGAAAAGAAGATTATAGACCAATATCACTAATGAATATTGATGTGAAAATATTCAACAAAATCCTAACAAACAGTATCCAGCAACACATCAAAAAAATTATACACCATGATCAAATAGGTTTTATCCCAGGGTCCCAAGGCTGGTTCAACATACATAAATCCATAAATATAATTCATCACATAAACAAATTAAAAAACAAAGACCATATGATTCTCTCAATTAATGGAGGAAATCTTTTGATAATATCCAGTACCCCTTCATGATCAGAACATTTAAGAAAATTGGTATAGAAGGGACATTTCTTAAACTGATAGAGGCCATCTATAGCAAACCCACAGCCAATATCGTACTGAATGGAGTTAAATTGAAATCATTTCCACTCAGATCAGGAACCAGGCAAGGTTGCCCATTGTCTCCATTACTCTTTAACATTGTAATGGAAGTTTTAGCCATCGCAATTAGGGAAGAAAAGGCGATCAAGGGTATCCATATAGGGTCAAAAGAGATTAAACTTTCACTCTTCGCAGATGATATGATTGTATATCTGGAAAACACCAGGGATTCTACTGCAAAACTCTTAGAAGTGATCAAGGAATACAACAGCATCTCTGGCTACAAAATCAACACTCATAAATCAGTAGCCTTTATATATACCAACAATAGTCAAGCTGAAAAAAGAGTCAAGGACTCTATTCCACTCACAGTAGTGCCAAAGAAGATGAAATATTTGAGAGTTTACCTAGCAAAGGATGCAAAAGATCTCTATACAGAGAACTGTGACACTCTAAGAAAAGAAATAGCTGAAAATGTTAACAAATGGAAAAACATACCATGCTCATGGCTGGGAAAAATCAACATTGTTAAAATGTCTATACCCAAAGCAATATATAATTTTAATGCAATCCTCATTAAAGCCCCACTGTTATACTTTAAAGATCTCAAAAAAATAGTACTTCATTTTATATGGAATCAGAAAAAACCTTGAATAGCCAAGACATTACTCAAAAATAAAAACAAAGCAGGAGGAATCATGTTACCAGACCTCAGACTATACTATGAATCCAATAGTGATCAAAACAGCATGGTACTGGCACAAAAACAGGGAGGTAGATGGAACAGAATAGAGAACCAAGAGATGAACCCAGCTACTTACTGTTATCTGATCTTTGACAAGCCAATTTAAAAAGTGGAGAAAAGATTGAGTGGAGAAAAGATTCCCTATTTAACAAATGATGCTAGGCAAACTGGCTGGCATCCTGTAGAAGACTGAAACTAGACCCACACCTTTCACCATTAACTAAGACAGACTCTCATTGGATTAAAGATTTAAACTTAAGACATGAAACTATAAAATTACTGGAAGAAAGTATAGGGAAAACACTTGAAGAATGGCCTGGGGGAAAATTCCACGAGGAGGATCCCTCAGGCAATTGAAGCAACATCAAAAGTACACTACTGGGAACTCACCAAACTAAAAACTTCTGCATAGCCAAGAACACAGTAAGTAAAGCAAACAGACAGCCCTCAGAATGGGAAAAGATATTTGTAGGTTATGTCTCCCACAAAGGTTTAATAACCAGAATCCACAGAGAACTCAAGCATATTAGCAAGAAAAGAACAAGTGATCCCATCTCAAGATGGGCAAGGGACTTGAAGAGAAACTTCTCTGAAGAAGACAGGTGCATTGCCTACAGACATATGAAAAAATGCTCATCATCTTTAATCATCAGAGAAATGCAAATCAAAACTACTTTGGGATATCATCTAACTCCAATGAGATTAGCCCATATCACAAAATCCCAAAACCAGAGAATTTGGCGTGGATGTGGAAAAAAGGGAACGCTTCTACACTGCTGGTGGCAATGCAAACTAATACATTCCTTTTGGAAAGATGTTTGGAGAACACTTAGAGAACTAAAAATAGACCTGCCATTTGATCCTACAATTCCTCTATGAGGTATATATCCAGAAGACCAAAAATCACACCACAACAAAAATATTTGTACCAGAATGTTTATGGCAGCCCAATTCATAATTGCTAAATCATGGAAGAAGCCCAAGTGCCTAACGATCCAAGAATGGATCAATAAATTGTGGTATATATACACCATGGAATATTATGCAGCCATAAATAAAGAAGGAGACTTTACCTCCTTCATGTTTACATGGATGGAGATGGAACATATTCTCCTTAGCAAAGTATCTCAAGAATGGAAGGAAAAGAATCCAATGTACTCAGCCCTACTATGAATCTAATTTATAGCTTTCATCTGAAAGCTATAACTCAATTATACCCTAAGAATATGGGGAAAGGGGAGAGGGAGGGAAGAGGGGAGGATGGGTGGAGGGAGAGTAATTGGTGGGACCACACCTATGGCTCATCTTACAAGGGTACAGGTGAAATTTACTAGGTGTAGAATATAAATGTCTTAACACAATAACTAAGAAAATGCCATGAAGGCTATGTTAACCAGTTTGGTGAAAATATTTCAAATTGCATATAAAACCAGCATACTGTCCCCCATGACTGCATTAACGTACACAGCTATGATTTAACAGGAAAAAAAAATGTGCAGAAAGGATACCCTATGAATTGAACATCATTCAGTGGACTTTGAGTTGAGAAATAAGCTTTTATTTCTTTTTAAACCTTTGAGATTTGGGCATGTATGTGTTACTGAAACATATCCTGACTCAACATTCCTTTGTATTATTTTACTTACTAAATAATTTTAGTATAAAAACAAAAAAAGAATTATCAATTCAAAAAGGAAATTATGAAAACAATCCCATTTATTGTGGCATCAAAAAGGACTAAAAATAACTAGAAAAAAATTTAGCCAAAGAAGTGAAATACTTTTACACTAAAAATTATAAAACATTACTTAAAAAATCAAAGAAGATAGAATAAATAGAAAGGTATCTATGCTCTGGGATGGGAAGACTTACTGTTAAAATGTCCATACTGCCCAAAGTGATCTATTGATTCAACGCAATCTCTTTCAAAATCCCAATGACACTTTTATAGAAGTAAAAAAAAAAAAAAAATCTAAAATTCATTTGGATTTTCAAAGGACCCTGAATAGCCAAAAAAAAATCATGAAAAAGAAGAGTAAAGTTAGAGGCCTCACACTTTCTGATTTTAAAACATACCACCAGCAATAGTAATCAAAAAAGTTAATGAATCCCAAAAAGAAAAAAAAAAGCCACAAGTATCTATCTGAAAAGCCATGGGAGTAAAGATCATGACCTAGTATAAGGCTCACTCTCAATCCAACCTAACAAAGTCTAAGAGCAAGCCCTGACAGAAGCCATGATGGAGACAGAAGTTGAGATTAAGTACTGCCAAGTTAGTCTATGTTGGAAAATGGGGAAAGACAGTGTCTTCAAAATATAATTTTAGGTAAACTGGATAGTCACAGGCAAAAGAGTAAAGTTAGACCCCTACCTTATAGCATACATAAAAAATTAACTCAAAATGAATTAAAGACCTAAAGTTAAGACCCCAAACTACAAAACTCCTAGAAGGAAATAAAGGAAAAAGACATTTAAATTTGTCAAATTTTATTGGTTATAACATCAAAAGCAACAAATTAAAAACGAGGCAAATGGAACTATGTCAAACTGAAAAACCTCTGTGCATCAAAGGAAGTACTCAACAAAGTAAAAATGCAACTCACAGAATGGGAGAGAATATTTGTAAGTCATATATCTGGTAAGGGGTTAATAAATATGGAACTTTTATAACTCAACCTTTACAGAATATATAATGAACTTTTACAAATAAATAACAAAAAAAAACTAATTTAAAAGTTTTAAATTAGTTCGGGGAAATGAATGAACAATTCTCCAGACAAGATGTATATGGCAACCAGCATATAAAAAGATATTCAACATCACTAATAATAGCAGAAATGCACGTCAAAACCCTGATGAGAAATTAACTCACATAGATTAGAATGGTGACCATGAAAAGACCAGAAAATAACAGGTGTTGACAAGAATGTAGAGAAATAGAGGGCTGTACCTGTGGCTCAAAGGAGTAGGGCGCCAGCCCCATATACTGGAGGTAGCGGATTCAAACCCAGCCCTGGTCAAAAATTGCAAAAAAAAAAAAAAAAAAAAAAAAAAGAATGTAGAAAAATTGGAACCATTGTGCATTGGTGGGATTGTAAAATGGTGTGTCGGTGCCGCTATGTCATGCTGACACTGCGTACAGGAAACAGCCAGTACACAGATTGAAAGTATAAGCGTGCAAGAGGTGAGGCTTCCCAGAGGTGCAGTAGAGCCCCAAGTCACCTCTGCCGTGGCTATTTATTGAAATGCTATACAACAGGTGTGGGGGGCCCCACGCACAAAGACCACGTGCTTAAGGATCACTATGTGCTCTTTCCCCAAGGAGTTGACTTCCACCCTGATGCACTACAAATGTTTGAGGTCCAACACCGGCTTACTACTGAGCGACCAGTCTTATCTCCTTAGAACACTAGGTTGCTTGAGGGCTTGTCTCCAGGCTGCAAAACATCTCTAGTCAGCCAGGAGACTGTGCTGCTCTCAGCTTTTCCCTCAAGAACCTGTGACTGTTCTTACAGGCATGGTGCTCAGTCTCCTATGATGGTGCATCTGTTGTGGAAAATAGTATGAAAATTTCTCAAAAAACTAAAAATGGAATTACCATAAGATCCAGAATTCCCACTTCTGGGTATATATTTTAAAAAATATATCCTCTTATAGTTTTCTAGTAATCAAAGTAACTACATAGTTAGTGGTTTGTAATAATGATTCCATATCTATCCTTTTGAAATCATTTGAAAACCGTTATGTTCAAGACACCAAACCAAGAGTATTAGGAAATAGAATACAAACAACAACAACAACAGACAGTATCATCCTTTCAATAAATTTAAAACCCCTAATAGAGGAAAAATGGCATGATAGTTTCCCAGGTGGCCTTGTGCCAACCCTGATTTCTCCCCTTTCTTGCCTGTAATTCTCAAGTGTGCTGGGAAGGCAATATCCTGAGAGACAGAGGAGCTCCCTAAAGTAGTCCAGGACTTGTTCCTGTCCCTCCTACAGAATGTAACATCTTGCCCAGAAAATCCCAGGCTTTGTTCTTCTCTGCTCTGAAGCAGAATGTCCTTCAAGGCTTACCCAGTGAGCCACGTGTATATATAAGCCAGGGTTCCTCAGCTGTGGGGCAAAGTGGAGTACATGCACCCAAGATTCCATCTCCCCCAGCAGCATCCTTGAGCCTTGGTGGGTAGGTTCACGATGGATCTGAGACTCTTTCTGTCCCTTGCTGCCTATCTGTGAGTATTAATGATAACGTGTGTGAGTATATTAATGATAACGTGTGTGTATGACACAGACAAATTGCTAATCAGTGTAGCCCAGGATGCAGTGGGCATATATACATGGCCTCCTGTTTCTGAGAGTTGGCACAGTGATGATATCCGCTGTTAGTGAACTGGATTCACATTAATAGCACCAAGAAAAGAGGCATGAGGGAAGGACAAATTAATTTCATTTGGCAAGTGGGAAAGAAGGAGTAGATCAGAAGAAATGCCACAAAGAAGTTGCCCTTTGAGTCAGATTGGAAAGATAAAAGATAGATCGGCTTTTTACAGAGAGGAGGGAAAGGGCATTCCAGGCTGAGGGAATAGCTTGAAGTATGGTGTAAAGACAGGGAGGAGTGGGACATGTGAGGGAAAGGTAATTTCTTCTACTTGATAGTGGATGAAAATGTGGAAGAAAAGAGAAAGGAGGCAGTGAAAAATAAGCCTGGAGAGCTAGACTGGGACCAGAGCATGAAGGGGTCTGAATATCATAGTAAGTCATGTATACATTTTAGCTGGCTGAAGAGGAAGCCATTGGTAGCATTTGGGCAAGGTTATATAAGATTTTTACCTTTACAAAGACTGGGAGCATTTGGAAAGAGAAACAATACTATCTTAAATGGCTTTACAGGCCTAAACTAGTAGAGGCCAAGGACATTGGGAATTGAAAGGGGACCACTATCAAAAAGCTGAAATGAGAAAAAAAATACAAAGGGTTAATTAACAAATAAAAAGATGCTGAACTTCACTCATCATTTGGAGATTCAAACTAGAACAATGAGGAGATACTATTTCTCATCTCATCAGATAGGCAAAAAATGAAAAATATTGATAATATTCAATACTAACAAGAGCATGAAAATCTAGGAACTCCCCATGGTGATAGAGGAGTGTCTAAATTGAAAAAAACTTTTGCGCAATAACTGTCCAAGTTTAAGATATACATTCATTCCCTTTTTAGCATATTAGTTACTCCAGTGCTCACATTCACATAGACACATGAACATACTATATAATACAGCACTGGAAATTTTGGAAAGAGCTATCAACAGTAAACCAATAATTGGTAAATGAATTGCTATATATATGTAATCAATATAATTCTACACAGCCTTTAAAGCTGAGATAGGTTTATGTGCAGTGAAATAAAAAGTTTTCCTGGTATATTATTATTTAGTAAAATAATAAGAGCAGATACAGTGGCAAGAGGCTGTAATTATGCACCTAAAACTGAGTGTGTGTGTGTGTGCTTGTGTGTATACAAAAAGAGACTGGGGGAAAGGCCGTATCTAAAATGATATAAAGCAGACTAGTCAAGTACACATAGCAAGTGTGATGGGAGAAAAAGAAGACCTACAAGGTAAAACTTACTTTTTATTTTACACAACTTTGGTCTCTCCAGATATTTCACAAAGTATTAACTTTATCATTCTAAAAACTTTTTAAAGAAACAAAAATAGTTATGGAGTAATAAGAACGCATTAGGAATCTTCCAAAAGTCCTTCAAATAATGTGAGAGCATGTGCCAGGCACAGTGGTTTATGCCTGTAATCCTAGCATTTTGGAGGCCAAGGTAGGAGGATCAGTGGAGCCCAGGAATTTGCAATAAGCCCAAGGAAAAGCAAGACCCTGGCTCTACAAAAAAAAAGAAAAAAAATAGCTGGTATGGTAACGTGTTTGTAGTCCCACCTACTCAGGAAGCTGAGGCAAGAAGATCACTTGAGCCCAGGAATTTGAGGCTGCAGTGAACTATGATGACTCAACTGCACTCCAGTTGGGGCAACAGAGCAAGACTGTCTCAAAAAAATTATATATACATATATATACATTATTATTATATATATACATATAATATATAATATTTTTGTAATATAATAATAATGTATATATATATGTATGTATACACACACATAACAGCATGACTAAATCATATTAGTAAATGAAATTTGTGAGAGTATTTGGTCAAAGGGAAAAAATTTAACAAATACTGCAAATAATTTAACTGGTAGCACCCATGATGATTGAATGGCATTTGTGTTTTGTTAAGAATTCTATCCCCTGAAGAATCTTAGCACATATAAAAGTCAAATTGAGCCATAACCTTCCTTGTCAGCAGCCTGTAGTGTCAAGGGATATTCTGTGGGAGACAATGAAAGCAGATCATTATTCTCTATAACATCGAATCACAATCTCAGCTCTTTTTTTTTTTTTTAAACAATCTCAGCTCTTTATTTGAGTTAGGATTTTCAGGTTCAAATTGTACTATGAGTCATATTTCTACTTACATTTTTTAATTTATTTTTATTAATACATAATAATTGCACACATTTATGGGATAATGTGATATTTTAATACATGAATACAATGTGAAATGAGCAAATCAGAGTATTTAGGATGTTCATCATCTCAAACATTTATAATTTCTGTCGAGAACATGTAAAATCTTCTAGCTATTTTTAAACATAGCATAAGTTATTGTTAACTATAATCACCTTACCATGCTATCAAACACCAGAACTTATTTCTTCTATCTAACTATATGTTTGTACCCATTAACCAACCTCTCTTTTTGTCCTCCCTCTCCACCTTTCCAAACCTCTGGTATCTACTATTCTATTTCCATGGAATCAACTTTCATAGCTCCCACATATGAGGGAAAATATGGGATATTTGCCTTTTTGTGCCTGGCTTATTTCACTTAACATTATGATCTCCAGTTCCTTTTATGTTTCTACAAATGAAGTACATTCCTTCTTTATGACTGAATAGTGGAATACTATTCACAGTTTCTCCTTTTTTCTTTACTTTTTTTTTTTTTCTTTTTAAGAGATGGGATATGAGGGTAAGGGCAAAATGGCTGACTAGAGACATTGATTGTGTATCTCCCCAAAGGAAAAGAAGTCATTCTATCAAAAAGACTCCTACACTCAAATGTTTATTATAGCACAATTTACAATTGCAAAGATGTGGAATCAACCTAACTGCCCATGAATTCATGAGTGAATTAACAAAATGTGGTGAATATGTATAGACCATGCAGTACTACTTTCAAATAATTTGGGTGGAACTGGATACCATTATCCTAAGTGAAGTATCTCAGGAATAGAAAAAACAAATACTACATGTACTATCTATTAATCTGGAGCTAATTAATGTGCACAACTGGGCACAGAGAGATTTATAAGTCATTCAAAATCAAGAAGAGAAGAGGAGGTTGGAAGAGTAGGATAAAAACCTACCTAACAGGTACAATTAACACTAATTCAGGTGATGGCCACACTAATATTCCTGACTTAAGCATTATAAAATCTATCCACGTAACAAAAGCATTTGTACCCCTTTTATATTTTGAAAAAAATGAAAAGAGACAAAGACAGAGAGAGAGATGGGATAATTATGTTGCCCAGGTTGGAGCACAGTGGTTATTCACAATCATGATCACGCTACTGACCATCATTGGAACCTTGACCTGCTCAATGTCCAACTTTGGCCAGAGTACTCCTCCTTAAGAAACTTGAATTTCCCCCATCCCTAGGATATCATCATATTGATGCTGAACTTAGGACAATCAATCAACAAACTGCAGTCCAGTACCCCTTGGCTCAAGTAGTCCTTCCATCTCAGCCTCCTGAGTAGCTGAGACTACAGAAAGTTGCTATTGCACCCAGCAATATCTCCTTATCTATTCATCTGCTGATGAACATTTAGGTTGATTCGACCATGCATATCTTGGCTACTGAGAATAAATACTGCTGCAGTAGTAGTGATGAACTGCTATAGTAGACCTGTAGGGGCACAGGTAGCACTTTGACATAACTAATTTGCTTTCCCAGTAGTGGAATTGCTGAATTGTGTGATAGTTCTATTTTTAATTTTTTGAGAAACTTGATTAATTTTTCATAATGACTATAAAAATTTTACATTACCACCAACAGTGTATGAGTTCCCTTTTCTTCTCATCCTTGCCAGCATTTATTATCTTTTGTCTTCTTGATAATAGCCATTTTAACTGGAGTGAGATGATGTATCATAGTAATTTTGATTTGCATTTCCTTGATAATTAGTAATACTGAATATTTTTTCACCTACTTGTTCACATTCATTTGTCTTCTTTTAAAATATATCGGTCAGATCCTTTGCCTGTTTTTAATAGGATTATTTCATTTTATACTGTGGAAGTGTTTGGGTTCCTTGTATACTGTTGACATCATTCCCTCCTCAGATAAATAGTTTGCAAATCTTTTCTCCCATTCTACAGGTTATCTCTTCACTCTTGTTTTTTTATTTTGCTGTGAAGATTTTTAGTTTCATGTAATCCCATTTGTATGTTTTCGTTGCTTATGCTTCTAAAGACTTAGCCATAAAATCTTTGCCTAGACCCATGTCCTGGAACATTCTCCTTTGTTTTCTTCAAGTAATTTTGTAGTTTGGAATCTCAAATTTAATTCTTTTTTTCACTTTTATCTGATGTTTATATATGCTGAGAGATAATGATGCAGTTTAATTCTTTTGCATATCCAGTTTACCCAGCACCATTTATTTAAAAGATATCTTTTCCCCAAGGTATGTTCTTTGCCCCTTTGTCAAATACAAGTTGGTTGTAAATATATGAATTTATTTTGAGGTATTCTATTGTGTCCCCTTGGCCATGTGCCTGCTTTCATACCAATACCCTATTGTTTTCATTACTATAGTTTTGTAGTCTATTTTGAAGTCAGGTAGTATAATGTATTTGCTCTTTTTGTTCAGTATGGCTTTGATGATTCAGCATCTTTTGCAGTCCCTACAAATTTTAGGATGATTTTTTTTTTTATTTCTGTGAAGAATGTCAATGGTATTTTAATGGGGCATTGCACTGGATCTGTACATAACTTTGGGTAGTATAGTCATTTTAATAATATTGATTCTGGGTGATCCATAACTGTGATATGATTTTCCATCTGTTTACATCCTCTGTGATTTCTTTCCTCAGAGTTTCATAATTCTAGCTGTACAGGTCTTTCGTTTCTTTAGTTAGATATATTCTTAGGTATTTTTTTCTTTGTTCCTTTTATAAAAGGTGCGTTTGATTTCTCAGCTTGACTGTTGTGGTGCATATGAAAGCTACTGATTTGTGTACATTGATTTTGTTACCAGAAATTTTGGTGAGTTTATTTATCAAATCTAGGAGTCTCTTGGTGAATCTTTGAGGTTGTCTATACGTAAGATCACATTGTCAGCAAAGTGCGATAGCTTGATCTCTTCTTTCCCTGTTTGGATACTCTTGATTTCCTTCTCTTGCCTGATTGCTCTGGGTAGGACTTCTAACTCTATGTTGAAAAAAAGTGGCCCTGCCTGGTTCCAATTCTAAGTGGGAATGCTTTCAGTTATTCCCTGTTTAATACAATGCTGGCTGTGGATTTGTCATATTTGGCCTTTATAATTTTGAGTCCCATCTATACCACTTTAAGTACTTTTATCGTAAAAGGGTGCTGAATTTTCTGTGTCTATGTTCAAATGCCCTTTCTGTGCCTATTGGAAAGATCATACTGTCTTTGTATTTGCATCTATGTATGTGGTAAATTACATCTATAGATTTGAGCATGTAGAACCATCCTTGCACCTGTGGGATAGAGCCAATCTGGTCATGATGGATTATTTTTTGATGTGCAGTTGTATTCAGTTTGCTAAGATTTTGTTGAGATGTTTTTACATCTATATTCATAAGGGACATTGGTCTATAATTTTCTTTTTATTTGTGTCCATTTCTGGCTTTGATATCAAGGACAAGTTCTTAGAAACACACAGCTCCCTAGACTCAATTATGAAGAAAAAGAACTCCTGGACAGAACAAATGTCAAGCACCAAAATTGAAGCAGCAATAAAAAAAAAAAAATCTTCTAATAAAAAAATAGAGTCCTGGACCAGATGTTTTCACACCCATATTTTGTCAAACCTACAAAGAACCTGTATATACTATAGAAATTATTCTATAACATTGAAAAAGAATCTCCCCAACTTGTTCTACAAAGTTACTGAGTTTTTAAAATATCATTATTTCGAATGATTGCTTAGGCATTTTGTAGATTTCCTTTTTAGGGGCATCTGTTAGTGGAGAATTACTGTGCTCCTTGGGAGCTGCCATGTTTCCTGTGGCCTTACATTTATATCTGTACATCTGGTATTATAGCTATTTTTTCCAATTTTATGGGTTGGCTTTTGTACAGAAAGAGTTTTTCCCCTAGATGTATCTATTGTATTGGCTGAGTAGGGTTCTTTGACATTGATTCTGGGTGAACACGGTAGGATAGTCTCCAAATGACTTCTTCTGTTGTAATCAGTGTTAGTAAGCATCTATGATTTCCAAAGTGGCTTGGGCTATGGTTGTTAGTGGAGGCTACTGGAGATGAGGACACCAGGTGGTCCAATCCTTAGACCCCAATGTTGGTGTCAGTAGGCCAGGACTGCCCATCCTTAGGCCCCCAGGTATCATTTGCAGGTGTCATTGGTGACAGATCAAGGTAAGTCTGTCCTTAGGCTTCCAGGCAGCTTCTTGGGTACTATCAATGGCAGTGGTAGGTGGAGTAGGAGGGTCCTTAGCCTCTTACACAGCATCTGTGGCATTTGTGGTGGCAGTAGCATCTGCAAGCCAATCTTCAGGCCCCTAAGCAGCATACGCAGGATGCTATCTGGAGCAGCAGAAGACGGGAAAGACCAGTCCCCAGAACCCCAAGTGGTTCATGCAGGCAAGTGCCAGTGGCAGCAGTGACTACAAGATGAACAAACTGGTCCCTGGATTTGTGCACATGAATGGCAGTGGCAGATGAAATTGGCCTGTCCTCAGCCCACGAGAAGATGTTCATAGAAGCTGGCAGTGGCAGGCAGAGTAAGCCTGTCCTCATTACAAACACTGTACCTAAGCAGTCCCTGAAGGTGCATGCAGATATGTGCAGTGGCCCTTCTGCTGGGCCACTCTTTTCCAGTGTTGTAGAACACTGAGTGGGCTAGAGTTCTGGAGACATAGTCACATTGCCAGGTCCAGCCAACACCATGATGCTGTAGCCCTTAGGATGGATCTAGAGGAATATCATCAGGGTTTCAGGAATATTGAGATTAGCAGGGCATGATATAGTCTGATGGGGCTGGATCTCAAAATATGCCATGCCACAGCTAGTTGGGTAGAGACACTTGGCTCTCATGGGTCCTGAGACCACTGGGGAATCTCTTGATTACTTTTTCTTCACAATGGAGAATTCCCCCTGGCTTCAAGCTGATCTCAGCCAGTCCAACTGTTTCACTTTCCTTTCCTTCTGTACCTCAGAAGTTCTCTGTCACTTTCCTGCTGAATTCTAATGTTCTGTCTTAGAAGTGCCATTCAACAGTATCTAGTCTCTATCTTCATCCTTCTTTGTGGAGAAGATGAGTGTGGAGTGCTCTATTCAGCCATCTTGAAGTCTCCCCTCACCTACATTCTAAGATGACTCTTTTAGCACCATTATTCAAAGTATGTCATAAAAGATAAACAGAATTTTTCTCTTCCATGGATCTGTAATTAAAAAAAGTACAGCTAGAGAAAGTGAAAGAGGGGAGGAAAATCAATGATGAAAACCATGTCAGAAGCTGTTACCGGTAAATGTCAGATTTCATATGTCTTGATATCACAGCTCATGTTTGCAAACAGAAGATAATTACCTTTCACAAAGCTACTTGAAAAAAATGTAAGCTGTGTAATAAAGCTTCACAAATTCAGAATAATTGCACATAAGCCTGGTCCAAACCAGCTAAAAATCAGAAGAGCAAATTTATATTATATTGAAATACGAAAGAAATTCAAAACATAAAATGTCATTATTCTTTAACTTGTCAGATTAAAATTCATTTCCAACAAAGCTCAATTGGGAAGCAAATCCCAATAAAAGAAATGATGTGGTTAGAAGACGGATTAAAAGAAGTTTAGAATCTATTGATAGTTAGATTAACTGGAAGATCACCTTTACTTTTTCAGTGTTTTTACTATGGTTAAATACATGTAAAATGTAACCACCTTAACATTTTTAAGGTAGCACATTTACATTACTGTGAAACCATCACTGCCATCTACTCCAGAACTCTCCATTACAAAACTGAAACTCTGTAGTCATTAAACAGCCCCCATTTCCCTCTCACCCCAGCTCCTGGCAACCACCATTCCACTTTCTTCTCTTATGATTTCTAACTCTATGATTTACACCTCATATAGGTAGAATGATGTAATATTTGTCTATTCGTGGCTGGTTTATTTCACTTTGCATAATTTTCTTAAGGCTCATCCATGATATAGCATATGACAGAATTTCTTTACTTTCTAAGGCTTGAATAATATTCCATTGTGTGTATATATGGTATTTTGCTTATTACTCATTTGCTGATGAACACTTTTAGGTTACTTCCACATTTTAGCTATTGTGAATACTACCCCTATACACATAGGTGTACAAAATCTCTCTTTAAGACCCTGTTTCAATAATTTCTAGTTTATGTGTATACTCAGAAGTGGGATTGCTGGTTCACATGGTAAATTTATTGCTAATCTTATGGAACTCCCACACTGCTTCTGCAGTGGTTGTACCATTTTATATACACACCAACAGTGCCCAACAGTCCCAATTTCTCAACATCCTTGCCAATACTTTCTTTTTCCTGATATTTTTTTTAGTAGTACCATCCTAATGGCTATGAAGTAGAAACTCATTGAAATCTTAACTTGCCTATGCAGCCCTAAAGAAAGATGGAGACTTTACCTGCTTCATGTTTATATGGATGGAATTAGAAAATGTTCTTCTTAGCAAAGTATCTCAAGAATGGAAGAAAAAGTATCCAATGGACACAGCCCTATTCTGAAGCTAATTTATAGCTTTCCTAGGAAAGCTATAACCCAATTATATAGCTAAAGGCATATTTTAAAGCCAAAGCCTGCCCTCATGAGCACAAATTCTGAAGTAGCAGAGTCCAAATTAATGACAATTTCCTACAATTAAAGTGACGATTAGTCACCCGGCCTATCGGCACTTAGGGGCTGTTCT